>LT728003.1:129682-146786 GCA_900157175.1 Oithona nana
AAAGTCACAGAAAAAGTCTCATTCAACAACATTGCGAGCTAGGTTTACATTTTACGTTTACAAAAGTTTGTTAAAAAGTACCAAAAATGGTCAATTTTGGCGAGTTTTTGAAAACCCGAAGCTTGCGGTCAAACAGTGTTACCAGACATGTCAGTTTTAATAAGACAAAAATTGGTGGAAAATGCCAAAATTAAAAAATTCGAATGCGACATTTTGAGTAATTTTCAAACAAAATGTGGACAGATAACACTCTGTTTTGAGCATCATTGCATTCATGATACTGTTGGTTGGCCGTTTATGATTACAATTTTCGGAAAGGTGATTTATACCCCCTGCTCTCCTCATGAATCTATATTAGGGCAAAAATAATGTTCACACCGATGATGAATACTGTTACATTAAATCTAGATTGGATTTTAATTTGCACCCTAGCAAAAATAAAAGCATTTTTCAGAGCAAACTCGCCTTCAACTTCGTCATAGTAGAGGCGCAAACTTTGCCATTGTTTTCCAAATCTAGCGTTGCAATCACCCGCGGCAAAACTTCGCGAATGAAGGCTCCCTTCTCGTCTTCTGCTTTACTGGAAACATATATCAAAATGTTGAGTTCTCTCTCTACATTTACGATTTTCAAGTTCAACGTTTTTTTCACACGGCGCATTGTTTATGCAAGTAGTAAATTAGCCACCGCTGCTGTGTCTGGTAACGCCGGCTTTGCAAAAGCGGCAGCTAGCAAAGCAACAAACATATCATTTTCGCTAAAGGTGTGGACTACGGTGAACCCATCATTGCTTGGAAACATGTGAAACAAAAAATGCTTCAAAGTCACCAAAAAATTTGAATTTTTGAACTATTGAATGCAATGCTTCAGATAGTCTTGGATGGACTCAATTTGTGAATGCTTGCATTAATGGACACAAAAGAGTTGTCAAATAATTGTTTGATCATTCAGACAGTATCAACATTGATTTGAATGCTAAAGAAATTCATGGACGAACTCCACTTGTGAAGCTTTGTGTCGTTACTCGCTTCGCTCGTGTACGATAACAAGGTACCACTCGAGCTCATTATGATTGTCTTTAGCTTCTTTCAAAAGCAATCCCGCGTGTAATTTGGTTCGGTTTAATGCGTGGTGGCATTTTTGATGCTACTGAAGCTGCTTTTAGTCGTTTTTGATGTGTTTTCTGGGCAACAGCAAGGAGCAGCAGCAGCATTGTATGCTCTAATGAATCTAAAGTTTGTTCTCATCAACTGCAGCATGACAAACAAGAAGGACTAATACAATGCTGGTCCAATTTTTGGATGATGCAGGTGGCCCTCTTGGTCCTCCTCCTCTTATCATCTGGTGTTAATTACCTTTTTTGGGACACTAACGTTTTTCTAGCGAAAATGGAATTATGAGGAGGCTTCTTGGTTGATGTTTGAATTCTATTCAATTGCTTGACTACTACTGTTGTAAAATGCACTCAGTGGCTCGTGAAGTTCATGATCATCATCAACAACACACAACAAAGAACGGCAGCTACTCGGACTTTAGGAGCAAGTTGAGAACGACCGGAAATCCGACATCAGGTTGATGTTGAAAAAAAGAGAGAGAAAATACATAATCAGATTGAATTTTGAACTGCACTTTGGCAACGTACGCGTGGCCGACTGCAGTACACGGGGGAGGCAAAAGCCGTTTTTCCCAAATCACTTTACTGTATTTCCGTTTTGAGATTTGAGTGTTGTGCATATCTAATCCGAAACATCGAGGAAAAACACGAACTTTGTATTATTTCGTCGAACGAAATTTGTGTTAAACAAGTTTAATTTTGAGATTTACAAGTGTAATTTTACGAATATGATTTTGAGATTTACAAGTGTAATTTTGAGATTTACAACGAGTTGGAAACCCCAAAACCCCGACATAGTAGGCTTTAGCGAGGGCCCTACAAAGTAGGGCTCTCGCAAAAATCAAGACTTTAGTTTTAAGTTGAGTGTATATCAATTTTCTGGTTGTCTGTTTTACTCTCCCAAGTTTTCATGTCGGAGTTAAGGTAGTTCCAATGTCACGCTTTATTCACCTTCTTTCAAGACACACCTGAGCTTCTTTCTGCTGGTCTTACGCAGAAAAATTACAGTGATTACAGCTCTTCGTTGCTACTGAACACAAGAAGAATCATCATTTTCTAGCTTTAATAGCAGTAGCAAATATGAGTTTCGACATCATACAATGAGAACTCACGCGTGCGTAAATAAATGAATAGATCATCTTGAGAAAAAGTATAATACCAACGACGCTTTGGTTTCCGTTCAGGGCTCTAATTGATAATTGAAGGCTACTCAAACCTATTCAGGAATATATTTTGGTATTGAATAATCATGACCTTTGGACTGTTACTAGTTTTGCCTAGATGGCGTTTAAGTCAAAAACATAGGCGAAAAAGGCAAAAACACGCATCGCTGTAGTAAATTCCCGCTTCATAAAAATTTCAAATTGGTTTTACAACAAAATGTTGCTAATCAAACATATCCTCAAATCAAATAAGTTGTAGATTAGAGATCTACATTTATTTTTTCAGATTGACAAAAATCAACATTAGAATCTTTATTAATACTCAAAGGTAATTTTTGTTTCGGATTTCCTCTATTTTATAATGTTTACGAACTTTGCCGTTGAATTTTGGGATTTTAGGTTTTTCCAGTGCATCTTATGTCAAGTATAGAGCTTTGTCTGAAAAATTTGGCTCACCCTAATGGCCATCCATGAAGTAGTCTAACACAGTGAGTATTTGACCAGCGTGTAGAACAGCAAGTTTTATTGCCAAAAGCAACAAAGTAGTTGCCATAAAAAAGAACATTCAAGGACTGAAGAAGAAGTGGGGGAGTTTGGGATGACCAAGAAGCAAAAACCTAGCAGAGCCCAATTTTGCAACAATCATCTTTTATTGTCTGCAACTGCTGCCTTTGGTCATGAAGCTCGCGCGCTCGATGACGAAAATGATGCCAACGAACTTCAGCAGCTTCAATCATAAAGTAATAAAGCACAATTTGTTCTTGTCTGAAGTCTGATGAATATTTCGAGTTGTAAAATGAGACTCTTGGCACATTGTTTGAAAATAGTTCAAAATTGTATACGTAGCTCGTTTCGCTCTTAACGTTGAATGAGACTTTTTCTGTGATTTTCAAACACCGTGAATGTTGCATTCATGAAATAATGTCAAGCTATTGAAACTCTTTAACAAGGCAAAACGAGGAGGGAAAAAAAAGAGTTATTGAGGCTAGAGGACGCTTTGTACTCCTACTGTGTTGTCGAATTTCCAATGCTGCATTCTTGCATTTTCTAGCTGCTCTTCTGAGAAAAATGAAGTGGAACAAAAATGACAAATACCCAACACAGTTCCCCATGAAGCTTTGAAAATAATGACTGCTTTTCGATTGTGTCCACTGTCAAATTATCTCTGTACGAGATCACAGTTTCGGTTTGATTTGCTACAAAGCGAGTGTAACGAAATGACAGCAGCGGCACGGTGTTTGAAAATCACAGAAAAAGTCTCATTCAACATTGCAAGCGAAGCGAGCTAATTCCCGCTTCATAAAAATTTCAAATTGGTTTTACAACAAAATGTTGCTAATCATCATAAGTTGTAGATTACAGATCTACATTTATTTTTTCAGATTGACAAAAATCAACATTAGAATCTTTATCTATACTCAAAGCTAATTTTTAGTTTGGGATTTTAGGGATTTCCAAACAATATTTTCAAGTTGAAACTTTTTTTGGCGCTTTTGAATCTTTAACTACGGAGTGATTGATGCTTATTGGGAAAAAGCCACGACTTGAGGTCTTTCTTTGGGCAACCAAATATGCTGCGTGCCCTGAAGGAAACGTAGATGGCAAAAAGCTTCAGCGCCACTCACTTTGAAAATTGACACAAGGCTGCAATATTACTAAAGGGAAAAGAGAAGAGGGAGGAGGGGTCAAGTGCCATATTTCACCTCCTTTTCATTCAGGTTCTAAAAAGTATTTAGGGATGCTTGACACAATACCCAAAGCCAACAAAATGTCCTTGTTAAAAACTCAACCATAAACCAACTTCAAAGATTTCTTCAAATGTTACAAAGTAAAAGCCACAAAAGATTCTTGAACTTTAGTTAAGCTTTCAAAAGTACCAAAAAAAGGAAATTGAACAATTATAACAACAAATGTGAGAATTTTGTTCGTCAATGTTCAAAATAAAGAAATGCGACTAAATTGCACCTCTTGGAAATTCTCCAGCCTAAAAAATCATGGGAATGAATTCCAATTGAGCATTTCATTTCAAAAGGTACCAATTTTTGAGGCTTTGAAAACCAATTTTTTTAAGACTATGAAAATTCCTTCAGCCTTTAAACGACGTTAAAACATTATGGGATGGGTGAAAGTATGGGAACTTTTGTCTTTGATTTTATAGAGCGGATTTCCGTTTTTCTGATCATCACTTTCCCTGGACTAACGGCTCGTAACGCACAAATTACCAATGAGTTACCTACAAACATTTTTAAAAATCAGTGTGAGAGTTAGGACACTTACCACTTCCTTTCCAAAGGAGTCCTAATGGAACGAAAAGAGGAGGAGGAGGCGGTAAACCCTTTACTTTTGGTGATTAATGAAGATGGAGTTGAAATTATGGAGTTAGAAGGACTTTTAAAAGGACATCATAACAGGATGAACTTTCTGATCTTCACTAGAAGAATTCGTCTTGGCAAACGGAAAAGGAAAAAAAAAAGTTCTCAGACTTTCCCTCTCCTCATAAATGAGTTCTTTTCTACTAATAAATAAAATGGTTGAAAAGGACCAAGTGGTTTTTTGTAGCCGCCATGGTTTGCTTTGTAGGCGGTCTCACAGCTAAATGAATGGAGTGCGAAGGGGCCTCTCCAGGGGGTCAAACACATGAACAACCTTTAGAAAAAGATCCTTCTTCTCAGCTCCTCGGAAAAAAAGCTTCAATAATACCAGTCAAATTGCTCAGCACTTTTTCTTCTTCACAGTTTACATTTGTTCTCTGAATGCGGCACATCTCAGATGGTTTTCAAACCATAAATATCTCCATTATGCAATGGAACCAAAAAAAAAACATGAAGAAAATCTAAAGGAGGGCGGAAATTGTAAAACTTCCAATCCACGGTGTTTGAAGTTGACAGAAAAAGTCTCATTCAACATTGCGAGCGAAGCGAGCTACGTTTACATTTTGAGTGGACAAAAGTTAATTAAAAATGCCAAAAATGATCCATTTTGGCGAGTTTTTGAAAACCTGAAGCTTGCGGTCAAACAGTGTTACCAGACAGGTCAGTTTTAATAGGACAAAAATTGGTGGAAAATGCCAAAATTCAAAAATTCAAATATGACATTTTGAGTCATTTTCAAACAATGTGCATCTACCATCTCTCAGGTGGTGTACCATCTATCTGCAAAACGGATGTGACTACTTTTCTAGTTTCTATAGTGTAGCCAAAAAGAGAGAGATGAAAAGAGACAAAAAAACCTTCATTTTTTTTCATGACCTAATAGAAAATGTGAATGTTTAATAGTAGAAGTACACAGCTAACATGGTAGTGAGAAATGCACTAAAGAACACTAAGAGTGGAATCTTGTATTTGAAGCCAGTGGAATCCTGGTTTTCGCTAACATTTCGGCGGTTTCGGCGGTTGTTGCGCTTCTGGCGGTTGCCCTCCATTTTGGCCTCGAACCTTTCAGCCTCTTCTCGTTGAAGCCTTTCTGCTTCCAACTTTTGCTGTCTCTTTTGTGCCTCTTCCTCCGCGCGAGCCTGAAATGTAAAGGTTGCGTGAGAAACTCATGATTTTTTCCGATTTTTATAGTTTAATTTACCTTGTCTTTGAGTTGTTGGCATTCATTGTCACATGACAATTTTTGGCTTTGAGCCTTGTTGCATGCAAATTCTAATTTGCGTCGTTTACAGGGACAATACAATTTGACTTTTTTCTTGCATGATTCAGGACTTGAACAATCACCGGTATGACAAATTAGGGTACACCTGTGTCCACAAGACATGATCTTTGGACACTGATCTTGACAACATCCCATGGCCAATTTAGTTTTTTCATTAGCTCTGATCCATTCTCCACATTTGACATAAAGTTGTGTCATGCCACAGTTGCACCAAATCCTCATCATTTGACCGCAAGGATCGCAATCTCCAGGATGACAAGGTCTTAAACAAGCATGTGAACAACCTTCCAAGCGTGGTTTCAAGCATTCAGACTCGCATTTCTTGCAATTACTTCCAGCATCAACATTATTAGAAGCGTTTTTAACTCGGTGACAATCACGTTCGCAAGTGTGATTTTGACAAGGCAATTGGCGGCCGCATTTCCGGCCGCAACTGGCCGCTTTGGCCTCAAAACAAGGCCAATCCGAGGTTTCGTGGCCGCCCAAACATGTGATTGGTACTGGAAATTGACAAGGTGGACAAGTCAAACTCTTGATTTCGGTGCTTGGTCCTTGACTTTCCCATGGTGTTGCAGCCTTCTTAGCTTCGATCTTGACCAGTACCTGATCATGACAAGGTTTAGGACAAATATGTCCGCAAGCCATTTTTTGGTCGCAGATTTGCTTGCATGGTGGACAAGGACCAAAATGACAATTGTGTGGAATGCGATTGGTGTGATGACAATCCGGAGGCTTTTGACATTTGAGTTTACATTTGGGAGGTTTGGTGATTTTTTTCATTCCGCAAGGAACTAAGGTTCGGCTGGCACCGCAATTGCAAGTGACTTCTTGGGTTAAGGTGCATGGGTAGCATGATCCTTGATGACATCTGGATCCACATTTGTGATTTTTGCAAGCTAAAGTCTTGTTACATTGTTGATCACATGCTGGGCAATCACCAACGCAACATTTGCGATTGCAAGTATGTTTCCGACAATCACGCAATTTCTTACATTTCAAATCGCAAGAATAGACTTTTGCGCAGGAGACTTCCTTTTGCTTTGCTCCGCATTTGCATTTCTTGATGACCATTTGCAGACATGAACCGCAGGATCCACGATGACATCTTTCAACGCAGACATGACTTCCGCAAGCCAGAGTTTTGCCGCAGGTGTCTCCACAAGTTGGTGTGGCAACGGTGCAAGCAAGCTAAAATAGCAAGAAATTTGTTAGATCACCACTACTTTATATAAGAAATATTAGTATATTATAATTATCTTAAAAGGAGATAATCCATAATCCATAAGTGACCTTAAATTCGAGGCATTCAAAATAATGAGAAATTGTAATAATGCAAAAATACTTCTTTTATGATCAGTTGGCATTTTGGTCTCTAACCATGAAGTTGACTCTTGTTTTTGCAATTCTTTCTCTCGCAAGTGGAATGGATGGCCTAACTATTCCTCAATATGGAAGAGTAGTACCTCCATCTAGGATAGTCCGAACCTTGAGAACGATCCCAGTACTACCGACTGACCAGCTATCAGTACAAAACCCGATAATCAACCAAGTATCACATCTGATCACATTTGACCAATGGATGGTAAATATCCAAGAATATAAATTCAAGTTCCACAATTTTAATTTATGCTTCTTTACAGATCAGAAAAACTATCAAGGACATAACTTCAAGACTGAAGGTCCTTAAAGAGCGCGAAAAGGCCTTAGTAATGAGACTTTATTACTAAAATGTCCTATTGAAACGGGAACGTATTTGTAGCTTTGTGGGAGGAATTCATCTACATATTCAACGGATTCAAGATTTTTTGATGAAGACAACACTGAATTGCTTTTTCTTTTCTTTTGTATCCAAGACTTTTTGAAATACATATATGATGAGCAGAAGGCTGAATATGCTTAAAATAACATTGCAAGCTAAAAAAAAAAAAGTCTTCATTACCTAAACAGAAGATAATCTTTGGCCCAATATCTTTGTAACAATCACTATCTTGATTACAATACCAAAACATATTTTAAATCCTCCTTACGCAAAAACATTGTCTAAGTCTAAGTTACAGTTGTTCATACCCTCTCTCTCAGACAGCAACCATGAAGGTCCTACATAGTGCATCTTGTATCTTGTTTTTAGCACTTTTCTTTTTCGTCTCTCAATCAGAAGGGGGAATAATCAAGCCGCCATCAATGCCAAGATTATTACATCATCATAAAGGTGGAGCAATCAAGATACCTCCTGTGCTTCGCAACCAGCATTGGATGCTAAATGTATGTATTGAATGGAGTACCAAAATGTTCATTTTTGTCATCGCTTCTTCGTATTTTTAGATCAGAAAAACTTTCGTGGACATCGCAATGAAAGTGAAGGCACTTCAAGCACAAGACAGGCCTTTGGTTGTAAGACTTTACATGTAAAACAATTTTCGTAAACTGATTTGTAGCTTCATTTACATATTCAACGGATTCGACATACTTTGATGAAGACATCACTGAAAATATGGCAGCTACAAATATTCCACGAAGCTATCAAATAAATTATGTCAAAATGTAATATGTGTGCTTATTTTGGGTACAAAAGTTGTATAGTACTGTGCATCTGAATAGTAACGAAATAAGAAAATTGGCTATTGAGAAATGAGAATAAGATTTCTTGCATAAGATTTCTTGCATAAAAATACAGCTTGCAAGTTGAAAAATGACAGGCAACAATTTTCACTTTTGTTGGACAAGAAGACATCTGAACTTTTTTGACAACTAATCACCTGAATTTTTGGTTCAATTGTCAACTATCGATCTGTCCAAAAGTTCAGTTTTAACAGACATGGGTCCATTCCTTAATTTTAGGAATGCATTCCCATTCCCATTCCTGCTTGAAAAAAGGAATGCATTCCCATTCTTCATTCCCAGTTGAAAAAAGGAATGCATTCCCATTCCCATTCCTTGAAAAAAAGAATGATTCTTTTTTCCATTCTTTTTCCATTCTTTTCTTCCCAAAAAAAGTTGAGAAAATAGACCCAAAAAATTGGCTGTATTTTATAATGGGTCTGGATTGACCTTGGGTGACCTCAAATACCGTTTTTATAAAAAAAATTCAAAGTTTTTTTGGTTCATTGGACCAATTGGACCCCCAAATAAGGCTATTTTGAGGATATTTAGTACCTAAAAGTGAATGGGAATTTTAGCTCTTTTTCATTCCCATTCCTCCCAAAAAATAGAATGCATTCCCATTCTTCATTCCATCTTGAAAAAAGGAATGCATTCCCATTCCCTAAAAATAAGGAATGGAAATGGGAATGGGAAATAAATTCCCATTTTTTACCCATGTCTGAGTTTTAAAAAAGTTGGCAAAAGTTCAGTTGTCGAAAATTCAGTTGTCAAGAGTTCAGATGTCTTCTTGTCTGCGACTCGTTTTCATATCTCAAATTCAGTGGATTTTCGTCGCTACAATCATGAAGTTGATCTTCGTCCTTACTTCGATTTTCCTCATTTGCATCCAACAAAGTCCTGGTTTTCGGCTACCATCACCTCTGAATTACTACAATTACAACCGAAAAATTAGAATCACTACTCAAGAACCTGTATTTGATACTGATCCTGAGACGCCTGAAACCCCAATTTCTACTAATGAACTTCAGCAAATCCTCAAAATATTCTTCATCAGAAATCAAGAATTTGACCTTTTTCTTCATCAAAAAAATGTCGATCCGACTGCGCCTGGAAGAGGACCACCGCAACGATTATCGCCATTGAGTGTGACTCATATCTAAACAAAAAGGTCAACCTCTTCTGATTTTCAAACTAAATATATCTACTAAAAGAGTCATATATTAAAAGATATATCTGTATTTTTTATGGTTCTTTTGTTCTGCTGAATAAAACAAACGCCATATTTTTTCCATCCTTAAATGTATTTTGATTCATGCAAAATATCTCCAAAAAAATTTTTTGAACAAAATCTTAGTAAAAATGGCATTTTTCGCTGCAACTCTAAATAACTTTTTAGTTTTCACCAAGTCATACTATGTTCACCAAAAATAGTTTCCAAATCTGGCCAAATCCAAATAACTTTTTAGGTTTTACTAAATCGCATATGTAAGTACACCAAAAATAGTTTCCTGATCTTGCCTACTTTTTGAAATTACTTTTGCAAATAGATGTTTTTGACCTTTTTGGCCATTTTGCTAATTGGAATTCTTTCTTAAAAAAGGGCAAAAATTACTTTGGCTCTATCTATTTTGTGTTTAGTGTTGGAGTGACAATACCAAGTCAAGATATGGGTTTGGTAGTACTTATATTGTTTCGGAGGTGGTACAAAAAATCAAAAAAGGAATGTAATGTATTCCTTTAAAAAGGTTAGACCTTTGCAGATTTTGTACGTCATCCTAGGATTTGAAATCAATTTCTTTGATTGTGCTTCATACAATAATCTATAATCCTGACAATTATCCTGATTAAAAACGCCTACAAAAGACAATCACAAGGGCTAAAAATTTGCCAGTTGCTTTCCGACAATGAAACTCATCATACTGATCCTTCTGGTCTTCATTACAAATCAAATCGATGGAAAGTATCATCGTGATTCCCATCATGTACGCCATTCCGGACCACGAATAATTCCAGGTATGTAAAAAGTTACATTTTAAAAATCAATCAATAAGACTCTTTTACTTCTAGTCCAAAGAATGAATCAACAAGAACATCCAATATTTTATGCATTCGTGCATTTGAATGCATTAATGAAGAAAATAAACAAGAAAATGGTCAAACTAAGAAATCGCGCCAAATTCGTAAGGTTATTTTAAGTAATTCTTATCATAAGAAATTCTTGTTTTCTTAAGAAAAACACTGTAGATGAACTGACCCCTAATTTGAAATACAAAGGCAGATGGTTGAAATTACCTGATATGTACTTTTTCCGCAAGGACAATGTCTAAGCTGACTCAAAGGACAAGGTGGGCATTTTCCCTCATGACAAACCACTTCGCACATATGATATCCACATCCCAACTTTTTCCCGCATTTTTCTTCACATTGCCATTGAGGTTCAGAACAATTGCAGATTTTTTGATTGCGTTGACATGAGCAGAGTTGAACGCTTTTCTTGTCACAAGGAGGACAAGGACCATCATGACAGGGTACCGGGCAAGTATGTTTTCCACAAGCCAATTTCTTCCGGCATGGTTTACCGCAAGACCAGTACTTGTCAAAGCATCTTTTGGTTGCAGGTGCAGTTTGACCGCAGAAGCATTTGGATTTGACTAAAATTCAGAAATTCAATTTGTCAAATTTTTTTCTTTGTAAATTCTTTGCTTTATAATTGATCTTTTGAAACTGTATTAAAAAAGTAAACAAACAGCTGCCAAATGTAAACAAATTGCTGACAAAAATATATTGGGGTAATTTTTTTACCTATTTTTGGACATGGTGGACAAGGTCCCGGATGACAAAGAATCAAACATTGATGTCCACAATAAGGCCTCAAATTTTTTTCACAAGTTTCTCCACAAGAATGTGGAACAATCCAAGGATCAAATTGTGGATCCGTGATTTTTCCACAATAACAAGTGTATCTTTTAGGCGATTCTGTTTCCGTATAAGTCGCTCGACATTTTGGACAACCCCATTTCAAATCTTTTTTGTGACTCTTGTCTTGAATTCTTGGTACCGGTCTTGATAGGTCCACCAGATCATTGCTTTCAAAGTCCCTCTGCTGCTGAAAAATGCTGTCTTGAGCCCAACGTTGGATACATTGGAGATGAAAACTGCAATAACATTCTGTACAATTCCAAATGGTGTCTTTGCGTTTCAAGTCCCCAATGCAAATCAAACAGGATCCGGATCCAATGCAGGATAGTAAAGCTTCTTTCGTACGATCTCCTCCACATTCAACTCCGTAAGAGCCAAACACTCGGGAAACGAGTTCTTCAGTATCATATTGGTCTTCATTGGTGTCCTCATTTGAGTCTTCGTCAGAATCATCAACGATGTCAACAGTTTTTAGATGTTTTTGCAGTGAAGCCTAAAAGTTCAGAATTTTAGGCACCAAAAAAACTCGTCAATTTACAAAGTTTGTTTATATCTTATAAAGCGAATTTAGTAAACTCTTGTCAATTTCACGGAAAAACTTGCAAATCGGAATTTCGAACCTACTTTGGTTTTGAGAAAAAGTTCGTCAAATTGAACAAAAAAAATCCTTGCCTGAATTTGCCGGCTGGCTTCTTCATATGTTCGTGGCATTTCGTCTGGATGTATTTGATATCAAGGCCTTCCATATGCCTAGTCAGCTTGAGCATATGCCATCATTTTCCTGTTGCGTTGCTAAAGTTTGCACTGTTGACACTTGTCAGTAGTCTGCTTTCTCGATCCTTAACGCAAAAAAGCACAACTATGTTTATATTCTGTTCTCTTTTGCTGTAACGTACAAGTGTTCGAAAATCGAGTCAAGTGAGGTATACTTTAGAGAATTCTAGGGCAAATTCCCACGGAAAATGCGGAAAGTTTAAAAAATAATCTCGCAACTTTGGTATAATGATTGAAGATTACTCCAACTCAACAATTGTGCAGCTCGATCAGTTTCCAGCTTCATATAGAGACAAGCACGTACGTGTTGAAAAAAGCCGGAATCCGGAGATTAGGGAAATACGTTTATTCAGGTAGGACACTTTAAAATTGACTTTAAAATACGTAGGGGTCCAAAGTTGGAAGGCTTCGCATTTGCCAACTTTGTAAATTCGAGTGAAACAGAGGGGGAACCGAGTCAAAAAGGGGGAAAAAAGAAAAAAAAAATGAATGCTGCCACGACCAGGAAAGCTTCATATAGAGACAAGCACGTACGAAAAGGGGAAAAAAGAAAAAAAATGAATGCTGCCACGATCAGGAATCGAACACGGGACCCGTCGATAACTGACCAAATGTCTGTATTGACAAATTAGGTCCACTTGAAGATACAGTTTAGACACAGATTTGGCCAAAGTGCCCATTCACAGACTCGTTACACAGACTCGCTTCTCGCTACGCTCGAACTTCATCTGTTCCACACGAAAAAAAAAAACCGGTTCAAGTAAAGTGAATTTTACGGATTTTAGAAATAATGTGTGCGGAACAATCCATCGATGACATAAGTGACTTGATAAACCGAAAATCCCAGAAACAGACCAACGTAACCTCCAACTTCAGCCACCAAACTCAACCAAGTGTATGCATACTGATCTTTGGTGACTGTGATCAGGTCCTGTAATTTGACATGCAGCGAAGCGCTAGCAGTACGGGAAATGTACTTTTGAAATGAAGTCTTGGCCAATCCGGGACGTAATTTCATGATGGTGCAAGGACGAGGACAAGTTTCGTCAAATTCAGTGACGTTTTTGAAGTGAAGTAAGTCCATATACTTTTTGTGGGCATGTTTTCCAAGTGTTTCATTGGTACAGATCTGGTCGTTGATTGGTCCCCAAGGTGTTATGCAACCAAATTCTTCCATTGAGGCATTGAACAAAATGTTTTGTATACACTATACACTGATCCCGATCGTAGTCCGGATCTGGATGACAACTTTGATGTCCTAGACTCATCACTGTATCAATTTGATGCTCAAGATCCAACTCAACCTTTTCATTTATACCTAGATCCAAATATTGTCTTTGTCTACTTGTCAAAAATTCTCCTGGTGGATGAAAGTAAATTCTTTGTTTACTTCCAGCTTTGAACCAGATGTAGATTTCCACTTCTCTAATACCATATTTGAATTGGTTTTCTGGCTTGATTGACAATTCAAAACATCTTCCTCTGTCCCTTTTGAATACAGGTATCCAAGAAGATGAATTTTGTTTGACTTTGGTGTGAAATGACTTCAAAAAATACTTGATTCTGGCGTAATGCAACAGATCTTTAGGTTTGACCATTACATTGTCATACAGAATTTTTGGATCAGTACAATATACAATTTGTATCTCCGTATCCAATCCACCTACCTTCGTCTTTATACTTTTTGTATCTTCCACCTGTGAATGCACTTCCACATTCATCAAGAATTTCTTGGTTAAATTCTAGGGATTTTTCATATGGACAAATTGTAAATCGAGGGATAGGATTCTCTCTTGAATCTTGTATGGTTAGTGAAGTGGCTCTTGGTACTTTTAGAAATTTTTCCAAAGCTAAGTAACATTGCCATAGAACAAAAAGTAGACAACCAGAAAATATCAACCAATCTAGAAAGCGTTTGGCTTTCCATTACTTTTTACTTCCAACCTTTCCAACCATTTCCAACGTATTCTGACAAGTGACTGTCAATTTAGACAGTAATACAAATACAATACATATATGTATTATGTACATAGTAGTTTAGGGCTTTTATGTGATCAAATCATATTCAAACAACTCATAATATAACAATAACATTTATAAGTATGTCAAATATGCTTGCTATATTTCATCTCTCCATTTTTGCACTTCATAAGATTTTGCTGGACTAACATACTGAGTTCGACTCTCAATCCATTGTCTAGTCCTTTCATCTTCAACCAATGTCAGGACTTGGTTAATGATTTTCTCATTGTAAGTATTATAATACTCAATTTGTTTGGTACTCATTAGTTCAAAGTCAATCAATTTGGGCTCAAAAGGCACTAAAGTCACAGGTTCAAATCTGACAAATTCTCCATAAGTTGTCTCTGTCAAATTGATTGCAACCACACGCAAGATAGTTTCTAATCTAATGCCAAAGTTGCCATCTTCATAGTATCCTGGTTCATCAGAAAAGAACATGTTGTGAGCAAAGCTTCCAGTCAATCTTGATTCAGTTCCTGAATGCATATGAACATTGATTGGACCTTCATGTACCTTCAAGTAGGCACCAATACCATGTCCAGTTCCATGTCTAAAATTCAGTCCTTTATCAAACAAATGTTGCCTGGTTGCCAAATCAATGGCTCCATCTTGTGTGTTTTTGGGTATGATGACTGATGCTAAATCAATGGCTCCCATCAATACTCTTGTATACATTTCGATCTGATGATCTGTTGGATGTCCATAATGAAATGTTCTTGTCACATCTGTGGTT
Organism: Oithona nana; assembly: GCA_900157175.1. Classification (NCBI taxonomy): domain Eukaryota; kingdom Metazoa; phylum Arthropoda; class Copepoda; order Cyclopoida; family Oithonidae; genus Oithona; species Oithona nana. The sequence goes on from LT728003.1 coordinate 144,663, forward strand.
CCATCAATGTATTGACCCCCAGAATCTACCAAAAAGAGTCCATTATGGGTGATTGGTGCATCAGTTTCTGGGCTTGGTGTGTAATGAATCACTGCAGAATTGGGTCCAAATGCTGCAATGGTGGTAAAACTGGGTTCAACATGTAATTCTTGCATTGCTCTGTAATCAGCAAGTAATTTTGACACTGATAATTCTGTCCAATTTTCGTTAGATCCTTCAGACATTTCTTCTTCTAAATGAGCAGAAAATTGACATAAAGCAACTGCATCACGCAAATGAGAGTTAATCATTCCTTGAGCTTCAATATCATTTTTCACATTTTTGGCAATCATAACTGGTGAATCTTTGAATTGACTATTGGATATGCTTTCATATACTGCAAAACTTGCACCAGTCAAATAGGTTGAAGGAGTGGTTAGTAGGATTGATTTGTTGAAAGTTTTGCTCCAGTTTTCGAGGTCTTCCAAAGACTCAGAAATGTCCCCAATAACAGTGCATGTGCTGAAAAATATTAGTATATTATAATTGCCATAAAGCATTTATATTAGGTACCTTACTTGTTTTGATCACACTCTCTGGGATTCAAATGGACCATCAATCCTGGCACAACTTTTTGAGTGTCAATCCATAAGAATACTTGATCATCAGAAACTAAAGCCAAACTCTCAAACAAAGGTGAATGCATTAAGCCTTCATTTGTAGATTCTCCTTGTCCTCTTAGATTGAAAAGCCAAGCAATTTCATCATGTTCAGTTATAGCCATGGCATCTAAGCTCAATTTCTGTAAAGTGTCCCTCAAGTTTTGAACTTTTTGTGGCCATTCTAGGCCTGCATATTTGATTGAAAATGGAGTGACTAACTTGCCCTGAAAATGTAGGAAAATTTCCATCATTTTGTCATTTTTTCCTGAACCTTTTACATACCTCTGCAGGTGGTCTTCCGTTCTCTTCAGTCCATATTTCATCAATGAAATTGGTCCGAAAACTCTTCAAAATGACTTGCTTTTCAGCTAAGCTCTGGTTGAGTTTCAACCAAGTTTTGGCACCCATCAATGTGGGGTCACAGCCTACAATGCTTCCTGGGGGTAAATCAGACAAAAATTCTGTGTAAGTTTGGACTTCTGGTAAGCCCATCTTCATTAGTACCCAATTACAATCTAATTGATTGGCTGCTTGTAAAAAATAGCGTCCATCTGTCCATGCCAATGCCTAAAATTGAATTTTGAAACCTTTACTCTTTTAGTATAGGGCCCACCCTACCTTTTTATGATAGAGCCCACCCTATACATTATGTATACTTCTCAATTACCCTGTTTTTGGTGACAATAGCATCACCATTGCTACCAGAAAATCCTGAGATCCACGTACGTCGTCCCACATTGTCTAAAGGAACATAATAGGCATCTACATCAAATTGGTCCATGACATTTCGTAAATCCCAAAGGTTTTGAGTTGTATTGACTCGGTTTGGAGGTATTTCATCGTCTGGACCACAATTGGTAGTCAAATCTCTCTTGACTCTGTCATCTGAAGGGTACTCATAAATCTCTTGGCTTCTGTATAAAGTACAAGAATTGGTCAACGTTATAACAGTGAAACAAAACGTCAATGCTAATCCAAGTTTCATTTTGAAATGACACTATTTTGCCCACATTTGCGTAAGTTTGCGATAAGAGACAGAAAAACGAGTTTGATAACAAATATTGTGTCAGACAATAAATAGAGAGTTAGACCCACGCACCACGTACAAAAAACAGTCGATCCGATCCTCCATGATCGAGCGAAACTCGTGTATAAAATGATCTAAAATGTGAAAATGGCTTGTCATGTTCCATAAATGGCTTTTAGCCGAAAGGCTTTTGCATGCTTAAATGTGGTAGATAGCAAAGCAGCGTTGAACGTTAATTTTTTGTCATTCTGTTTTCAAACACTTCAAATCAATCGACCCTTATCAACTGAAACGAGGAGCGAAAACTACTTCGACTCGACTATACACCCAGACCTCGATAAGTTTATTTTGTTCTTTTCGCTCTAGAAGCCATTTCAGTTTACCAACAACAATGTACAAGACTTTATTCGACGGGTATCGACCTATAGAATATTTCATACTTTGAAAATTTTGAAA
>LT728003.1:164067-183582 GCA_900157175.1 Oithona nana
TAGCTCAAAAATACAAATTCAGAATTTTGAATTTTTCTGAAAATTGAATTTTTGGACATAATTTAAGATTTTCTAACAGTGTGAGAGGTACTAGTAGTAGTGTGTCTTTTTCAAAAATTGTAGAGGACAACCTACATTAGGAAATCATACCCATTTTCTAAATTACAAAGTGTTAGAGGAGCATGCTCTTAGAGGCGGTCAATTTGTTCAGAGATAAAAGAAAACTTAGATGCATATCTAAAAGAATATTTTACTTGACAGGATGATACCACCTCCTTTCATGATGATGTTTTCATATCATGACATCAAGAATGGGAGAATAAAAACCACAAAAGAAAATCATTTTCTTATCTGACAAAGAGCGTGCTATGTCACAAAAAGTGTCATGTGACTAACCTTCTAGATGATCAAACAAGTTCTCTTTTTTGCATACCATATGACCTTAATTTTCTTTTTGCCTCCTTCTATTTTCAGTTCCTGTTGGTTTTCTTCTTGGTTCATCTGAGTCAAGGAACAACAACTTTATTAAACCTTGAAGGAGAAGGCCTAGAAGAGTTTGTGTTGGATGCTAAAGCTGCTCATAAAGTCTCAACACTTTTGAAATCCAGTGCTGAACGTGCCAAGAAAAATGCACCGGTGATCATCAATCAAGAGTCAGAACTGTTCAAAAAGTATCAACAACAAAGGTTACCTAGGAGAGCTGCTGAACAAGAAAAACGGTCCATTTACAGAGAAGACATTGTCAAAATTACACCTGCACCTTTATTGCATGATGACATCAAGTATAAGCCTTCCACACCTATTCCTTTACTAGAAGTGGAGATAGAGAATAATGAGGTGGAACTGGAAAATTTATTGCCAGTCCAGAATAATTTTGAGGTGGATGACCAAGAGGGTAAAAATTTACAGGAACAATTGTTAGAGTATGAAGCCTTGAAACTTCCACATCCAGAGTTGCAACGGACCCCAATAGACAGTGACCTTTATTCAGCTGTGCCTAATGATCATGGTTTGGACCAGAGTCTCCTACAACCAGAAAAATCCTCCTATACCTCTCTAGGACAATTTGTGAGACCTATTGCTCCATTATCATCATCCAATTATGATCATCATTATCAGCAACAAGAGTATCATTATTACACTACTACTTCAACAACAGCAACACCTGCCCCCACGAAAAATCAGTACAAGACTGACTTTGGGTCCTATAAAACTGCACCCAAACCAACTGAACCTACCATTACTACCACTACTGAAGTTTATACAGAACCAGCAGCTCCTGCTGCTCCTGTAATTGAGGCTAATTACAATGTGATAAAACCAGTGAAAGAACAGACTAACCTTAACCCTGAAAGGCCTCAATATACTTTTGCTGCCCAACCCTTGATAGATTCTTATCAGCCTAATCAAGACACTTATCAACCTCCAAAGCAAGCTTATCAACCACAACAAGAGACATATGAGTACCCTTCACCAAGTCAAGAATCTTATCAATCATATGAACCAAGTCAACCAAGTGTAACTTATCAAAATCAAGACTCTTATGAGTCTCCTCCAGAGGTCTATCAGGTCTATGAGGCTCCCCAAGAACCTCAGTATCAAGAACCTTATGTGGTCTTCAAAGACCACTCAAAACCAGTGACAACCACAGTGAAACCAGTTGTTTTCAAATATGAGGCATCAGCCAATTCTGATGACCAACTGGCTGCACCAGGCAATTCATATGAAGTGTATGAACATCCACCACCTCCACCGGTACCAGTGCAACATGTGACAGTTCATCATCAGTCCCAAGATCATGTAGAGCAACAAAGTTACGTGCTCCCAGAACCTCCCAAGCCTCACCACGTGACTTCTGTTTACAACCACAATCAGGCAACAGCTCAGTCTCCAAAGAACCCCAAACACCATCTAGCGGCCAACACGCCTCATCCTTTAGTCTTTGGGTTCAAACCCATTGGAAGCTTTTTAGAGGATGTGTTCAAGCCTAGTAGGTTTCCCAAAAATCCCCTGGGCAATTTCTTATCCCAACTTCCCCCTCCACCTCGTCCACCAGCACCTAAAAAACCACATAATTACAGACAACCTAAATTTTTTCATCGGCAACCCTACCAACAACAGAGCAATAAGGCTGTCCATCGGTTTCCTTTGGGATTATTTTACTAGCTTGCCATATTTAACCTTATTTGTAAACAGCTATAATATATCTCATGTAAATAAACCTCTTATGTGTAATCTTAGGACTAAGTGCTAGTAAACTTACCTTGACTTGATGACTACTTCTGAGTGTACTCTAAAGCAAGTACCAACATTTGGTCAAGGCTAGGTGCAATAGTAGACATCAAGGGGATTTTCCTGTACGTAGGATTTACGGTTTAATGATACAATAACACTCGGCTGGAAACTGGTTTGCTTCTGAATGTTCAATTTAGGATTTTCAAAAAAATTTTCATGTCCTACTATTTTTGTAACTTCAAAATTCATTCTGAAAATCATCTTTTTCTGAACTCACGTACATACCATGATTCTCACGCGGCACGCGCGCAAGTTTAAAATGTTATTATGAAGGGTATCATTACAAGGTTGCGAGATATACCTCGCAAATATTCCGCTTTTGTCTCAGTTCGGCAGAAGAGAATAAAAGTTTGAAGCAGAACTAAGACAAATTATACGAAACTCGCGAAACTCTTTTATGGTAAGGTTCAGAGTATTATACAGAGTGCCACTCATTGAGTGCCACTCACGATTGCCGCTCCTAAAAGTGAGAGCGAGCGGGAGTGCCAATCGGAAAAAAAAAATTCAGAGTGGGAGTGGGAGTGGCAATCGGAAAACTCGGGGAGTGCTGGAGATGAGTGGCACTCTTCAAATTTCAGAAAATCACTTATGAGAATACGAAGAGGGACCTCAGGTCCAAACTCAGATATGACCTCCAAGGTTGTTAGAGGCCAAAAAATTTTCTACCAAGTATGTGTGTAGTATAATTTGACCTTCTGAAGTGACTCTCTGGTAAAGACAAAGAGCTAAATAAATGGGAATAAAAATTAGTATTTTTTTGAGGAGTGCAAGGAAGAGTGGCACTCTTTTTGAAATGAGTGCGAGTGGGAGCGGCACTCGTAAAAAAATTAGGGATTGCGAGCGGGATTGGCACTCTATTTTTCGCCGACGAGCGGGAGCGCGAGTGGCACTCAAAAAATTAGGGAGCGGGTAATACTCTGGTAAGGTTGTATTTATTACTTCAAACACATTTCAAAAAGATATTTCTTTCGGGATCTGCTTGCCATTTTGACCATTGAGTTCCTTGGCATTGTCTTGCATTTCTTGTTTTGGTTTTGTCATTCCTAACGCGTATTGCGAGAAAAATACTGAATACTTAGGTGCTTAAAAATGAGTAAATTGAATTATTTACCTCCAAGTAAGATTTTTTCAAGATTAACAAAAGGAACTTCCGCAGTCAATGCTTGAACAAATGCAGTGCCAAAAGTGAAACACGTGATTCCAATGAAAAATTGTGACTAAAATGAAATTGATGAGCAAGAAAAAGGATTATTTTAAAATGACAGTTTGAATTACCATCACAAAATCAGTCAAGTAAAGTGGAGAACTGATGCTGTAAAATACAATGACTTGAACAGTAATATGGTTCAAGTATGCTCCAAAACTCAATTTGGCTAAAGGTACCCAACATTCCCAAGACAGAAAATCATTCAAAACTCCTCCATAGCCTTTATGACAAGAAAAAACAATCCAACCCAAAGCTAAACTCCAAAGAGTCTTGTGAAAGCAATTATAAACCATTGATTCAAATGGGGTCCAAGTGTGTGAATTCAAGTTGTCTTCTCTCATTCTGGATGCAGGTCCAAAAACAATTGCAAACATTGTGATCAATGATAGCTGCCATAAAATCAAGTTCCAGACTTTTGGTATTTTGACTTCTTGGCCTTTGGTCTTGTAAAGGCCATATGCTACTAATATACCAATCAAGAAAGGTTGAAATCTGACATATGATGCATTGTAAAAGTCTTTTTCATAGTCAAAATCATTTGGTATAGAACTTTGAAAAAAATAATTTTATGACTTATCTCAACATTTAGAAAATTGGTATTACTTGGATATGAATGAAGTGGTAAGTGGTAGCTCATTGTGCAGAACAAGATACCCAATAAGTGATGTGAAAATAACGTACACAGCTCCAGATAGTGCTAATCCAACTTTAGTCCACTTCCAAAGTGGATAGATGATGATTGGAGACAGAAGGTACAATTGCATGTCAACTGCTAAGTACCAAGTTTGCCCCAAACACTGGAATTAGAAAGATAATCATGTTTCTGGCAAGAAATATTAAAATGAAATTGAACTGACCATTTCCTCAGTCTTGAAAAAGTTTTGGATGTACAAAAAGTTTCTCCATCCAAAATCTTTGCATACTTTAGACAAGTCAGAAGGTACAGACTGATAGATGGGTCCATAAGACATGAATTGAACAAATCCAGTTTCAAATGCAATCACAAATGCCATTGGAATAGTCAACCTGTAAATACAACTTTTGATATGGTTTGGGCTACAATTTTTCATTGAAACTTGTGAATGGACCTTAGGTATCTGTGCAAATAAAACAGACCAAGATTGAACTGTTTCTTATCAAGTTGACTGAATGAAATGTAGGCTGATAGCAATCCACTCATGAAGAAGAAAGTGTCCACTGCTGGTAATGCATTCAACACAAGCTGGTACATCCAGGAACCTTGCCCATAAATGATCTTTGAAATGAGTAACAATATTGGTTTCTATTGTTTAGATACATAAGGAATCATATCATACTTACATCTTCCATTTCTTTCTTGTTTATTACAAAGCCTTGAAAAAACAGAAATTCTCCGACCAGATACAAATGCCCATAGATAATCCAAAACATTGAAATGGTTCTTATTCCACCTAGGCATGTGATATGATTTTTGTTTGTTTCTGTGCTAAGGACTTCCTTTCCATTTGATAAGATTGAAAAAGACTTGAAGATTTTCATAACCAAGTTGTTTGAATCTTTATCTGTTTTTGGTAGGATGGGAAAGGGATTGACTTCACTCCAAACTTCTATCAATGTTCCAAACAGGATGAGAAAGGCAAGGAATGAAAAAATCCCTCTGATGTGAAATAAATCAAATGAAAATAATCTACTAGACTGGAATGAGTAGTGAGTACCTACATCATAGCTTTTGCAAACTGATCAATGTCCTCTCTGAGATTGTCTTCATTCAGTAAATCAGGACCTCCTTCAACTGCCCTTTCAGTCTTCAGTGATAGATCTTGGAATAGCAAAGCATTACTCATAGAAACATCTTCTAAAGAACAAGTATTGGGCACACACATAGCATATTGCACATTGACAAGTCCAATCATAAATCCAATAATGGTAGACACCAATCCCTGTGGAAATAGTTTTGTATTCTTTCAAGACCCAAATTATCTACCTATCTCAAAACAAAACTCACATTTTCAAGAGAAATTGGAAGACTTCCCCCGATTATAGAAATACCACCAGCCATCCTTTCATTGTGGGCTTCTTTACCTTCAGACTGAACAGCTGACATTTTTAATGGAACATAACTGCCTATGAAATCAGGAATCTTAAAAGGAGGATTCACTGTATCATTCATGTCACTCTTTGCCGCAATACATTCTTCAAAGCTACCCAAAGCATTGGTGTTGCCATAAGGAAAGGATATTGATGATAGGATTAAGGTCAATGCTTCTTCTGAAAGCCCAACTGAACTTGCAAACCAAGATGAAACCACTTCACAGGTAATGCCATTGGTGTATATTTGAATCTTTTTGAGGTGATTGCATAGATTCAATGTGTTTGCAAACATACCATCAGGCAATTTGCCAGTTGCATCAATGACTGTAAGAAGATGTAGAAAATCAGGTTGAACAAAATGAAACAGTTGAAAACATACATGAAAGGAACCATGGATTTGTAGAATCTGTTGAATTGATTGTTTGGTGAAGTATTGTCCAGCTTGCTTCAGAACATCCCATGCTGACATTGAATATTGGAAGTAAAGATCCAAATAATCTTAGAGTCATTTCAGAATCAGTTGAGCTCAGCATTACTAGGATTTCTTTCAGTACATCTTGAGCTTCATTTTGAATGTAAGACTCCAAAGGATTTTTCAGAGCCTGGCTCTTTGTTTCTTGAAACCCAAGTGACTTTTGAAGTTGTTGGGCAACATGTTCAATGGCAGAATGTAAGGTTATAGGCCCGTCGTTTGTAAACAAATGAGTTGAAAAGTCAGGAGACAAAGAACTTTGCCCAACAACAAGTGGTAAAAGGATACAATAAAGAACCTTCATATCCTTTTTGACCCCCAGGACTTCTCTGACTAAGCTCATTGCAAGTTAAACTATTTCACACAAATCTTTATTGCTAAGATTAACTGATAAGAAACGTAGTAAGCTAGAATTCCTGAATTAGCTCTCTTCAATCATGTTAGCCATTAACATTTAGTGTCTTTTTCTTTAGGATTGACAGATTCCATTGCTTCATCTTCTTTGTTTTTTACTGTAGTGCCATTTGACAGAGGATGAACTGAGCCATTGTCTTTGCTTACAACATCTTCTTTCTTGTCTTTTCTTTGACCACCAAGTAAAAGTTTCTCAATATGAACAAAAGGAAGTTCTACAGAGATGGAGAGGACAAAAGCAGCTCCAAAAGTGAAAAAGGCTAAACCAATAAACAACTCAGACTAAAAAGGGAATAAGATAATTTTAATCAGGAAAGTCAGTTGAAAATATTCTTACCCAAAAGAAATTAGTAAACTTGATAGTTGATGTGATTCCTCCAAGAAAAATTTGTTGCAATTGTGGATGAATGAGATAGGCAGCATAAGTTAATTTAGACAAGGGAATCCAAGCCTTCCAAGACAAAAAGCTGTTGACAACTCCTCCATAGCCTTTGTGACAAGAAAATATGACCCATCCCAGAGCAAGGGACCACAGAGTCTTACTGAAGCAGTTGTACATGATTGACTGAAACATACTCCAACTCTGATGTGAAGGAGAGTTTGTTGCAAATAAGTTACTCAATCCATAGACATCAACAGCCATGCTAACAATAGCAACTTGCCAAAGAAACATGTTTAGAGCCTTTAATTAGAAAAAGTATACTTCAGTTAAGAATAGTTACTTCAGATAGGTACACTACTTACATGTGGAATTGTGACTTCCTTGGTTCTTGTGATATGTAGAAGGTAACCAAAAAGAATACCAATCAATGTTGGTTGAAATCTAATGTATGGGGCTGCGTAAAAATGGGTGAAGGCATCAAAGTCGCTACTAGTTGGTATTCTGAAATGAAAATTAACATTTGAAAGTAATTTTAGTTCATTATGGCAATTGTACTTTGTGAAAGCACTTACACATTGAAGAATATGCTCGGTGGTTGGTCATACATGACAGTGACAGCACCAATAACTATGGTTAATACTGCATAGATGGCTGCAGCACTCAATAATCCATACTTTCTAGTATGCCATAATGGAAGGAAAATGATAGGTGACAGGATGTAAAATTGCATGTCATTTGCAAGGTACCAAGTCTGTCCAAGGCAGGCTCCTCCTTGCTCAAAAAAGTTGTTTATGTATAAAAGATTTCTCCACCCATAATCTCTGCAAACAGTAGTGTCATAATCCAGGTTAAAAATTGGACCAAAGCTCATGAATTTAGGAAAGGCGGCAACAAAAGCAATTGTAAAAGCAAGAGGCATTGAGAGTCTAATGTATCGATGAATGTAAAAGAGGGATAAGCTGAATCTTTTCTTTTCAAGCTCTGGGAATGTCATGTATGTTATCAAGAGTCCACTCATAAAAAAGAAAGTATCAACAGAAAACATTGCATTTGTGATAGTCAGGTAACCCCAGCCTTCATTGCCATTGATTACCTAAATCAAACAGATGTTTAGAGGTGAAAAAAATGAACTAAGTGTGTCTTACTTCAGTTAAGAACTGCCTATTTTGTATTATGCCTGTGGAGACCAATTCCATGCCTCTCTGGTAGAGATGCCCATAAATGATCCAACACATTGTGATAGCTCTTATGCCTGCCAAGCAATTGATGTGGTTTTTTCCAGTGTTTGTATTCAAGATGATCTTTCCATTAGTGTAAATGGAAAATGATTTTAAGACCTTCAAGGTCAGGGAATCATTAGTTTGCATTGATAATGGAGGGAAGGGATTTACATACTGCCACATGTCTACCACAGTTCCAACAAGCATTAAGAAACAAATGATACCAAAGATGACTCTGCAAAGAAAAGACTGTCATGCAAGATCTTTGTCCCTTTTGTCTGAATGCTTACAACATTGAAGTTGCAAAGGAATCCAATTCTTCTCTTTTGTTTTCCTCTGTCACATCTCGTGATATAGCTACAGCATCAAGACCCCCATCATTGAATAATTTTTTTGCGCTGGTAACAATGTCATCAGCTGAGCAAACATCTGGGACACAAATCCCATAGCTAAATTGCGCAATCTCAAAGAAAGTGCCTTGAATTCCAAAATACAGTTGCATGACCTAGATCAAATGAAAGTCATAACTTTGCTTAGGCTATAGTTATTTACAAAATTGGCTTACAATATCTTCAGCTGGTCCATTAAAACTAATATTTAAAAAGTTTTCAATGATAGGTTCAAGTAAACCTGATCCTGCAATAATTGGTGCCATTCTTGAACCAGGTTTTGGGCCCATTGATGATTGACTTTTGATCTTAATCCTCATATGCTTTCCTTTGAAGTTTGGAATATTTAGAGGATTAGTCTGTGTTCCATTTTGAAGTGTTGTTTGCACACTTAGACAACTTTCAAATCCACCAAATGCCATTGTATTGCCTGTTGGAAAAGCCAATTTGCCTTTTAAAAAGTTTAAAGAAGCATCAATGCCACCAAGAGGAATGGAAGTATCACAATTGAAAGGGAAAGGCAAGAGATCTCCATAATATTCCAAAAGTTCACAGAAGTCTTGACTCTCAGAATAAATACCGTCAGGCATTTTTCCTGTTGAGTCAAACACTGAAAAAGAAAGAGAGTAGATTAGCTTAATTTACTACCTAATCTTATTTTTGCATACTTCTTAAGACCCATTCCTCAGGAAGACCCCTGTCCTCACTTTCTTGAAGTAAAGACAGGAAAAGATTGCCAAGGTATGTCCAACTTGCATCACCACAACTTTCACTCACTCCAAATATAGGTGCCATACCTCCCATTAATCTAATTGCCACATCTTCATAAATGTTCATGGCAGAGAGTTTTTCAACAATCATTTCAAAAATGAATTTGTTTCTGTCAGGAATCATTTCGATTAAGCTATCATCTGAAATAAAAGTCATTTGTCAAAATATTACTAGAGAGTGTGGTGAAAAATTACCTGAGTCTGATGTAGAGGAGTTGGCAAATTGATCAGGCATTAAATCTCCAAACTCATTTGAAAGAAATCTGTAGATGTTATCTTCCATCTCTTTCATCATCAGAGGTATACTCCCTTTCAAGATTGCATGATCTATCTCCTCATTGTTAGAATTGAAAACTGTCCTTACTCCTGAGCAATGAGCATAAGTCAAAAGGCTCAAAAACAAGACATACGTGTTAAACATGATGATCTTGGTATCGAGACTGGATACTGACTAACTTTATGACTCAATCACAACTCATATTTTGTAATGCTTCAGATGATAAGAATAAGAATGATTCATTTGGAGTTTACTCAACAAGACAACATTGACCTTTGTTTTGACATTTATTCAATTAAGATAATGAAACATCTATCATTCACATGCACACCTGAGGTGTGACACCTCAAGATTTCTCACTTTGTTCTGCTTCAATGACCTTTGGATGTTTCTCTTCAGCTTCTTTCTCTTTAGAAGTTTCGTTCTTCTCTTTAACATTGCCATTTGCAACAGGCTCACTTTCCTCTTTATTTTCTTGTGGTTGTTGTTGTGGTTTCCTTGCTGCTCCACCAAGTAACATTTTCTCCAAATGCACAAATGGTAGCTCAACACTGAGTGATAGCACAAAGGAAGCTCCAAAGACAAAGCAGGCAGTTCCAATAAAGTAAACAGACTAAAAAGAGACAAAATGAAAGTACAACATATAGCTAAATAGATAATGGTTCAGGCTATTGGTATTTGAATTTGTATTACCATCATGAAATCAGTGAAGTGAAGGGCATAACTAGAACCAAAGAGAACAATCTGCTGACATGTGATATGGATCAAATAAGCCCCATAGGTCAATTTAGACAACGGAATCCAGGCTTTCCAAGATAAGAAGCTGTTGACAACTCCTCCATATCCCTTATGACATGAAAAGACTATCCAGGCCAATGCCAATGACCAACCAGTCTTGCTGAAGCAGTTGTACATGATTGATTGAAAAGAGTTCCATGAATGACCAGTAGGTGTGTCATCTTCCAACAGAGTAGAAATGCCAAAGATAACAACATACATTGTTAGAAGAGACAATTGCCACATGACAATGTTGAAGCCATGGGGAATTCTCACCTCTTTGCTCTTGGTCTTGTAAAGCAAATATCCAAGCAGAATGCCAATCAAATATGGTTGAAATCTGATGTAAGGAGCAGCATAAAAATGAGTTGCCATGTCAAAATCAGCTGGCTGACTATATGGAAATCCATTTGATGGTGGAATCTGGTATTCATAAGTTATTGCACCAATCAAAAGGGTTAAGAGAGCATAGATAGTCAATGCTCCCATGATACCATATTTAGGTTTTTTCCAAATGGGGTACATGATGAAAGGAGATAATATGTAGAATTGCATATCATTAGCAAGATACCAAGTTTGTCCAAGACATGCATCACCAAAGTTGAAGAAATTATTGATGTAAAGAATGTTTCTCCATCCAGTGTTTCTACAATGATCTCGCCCAGCAGAAACATCAAATAATGGGCCATAGGTCATGTATCCAGCAAAAGCTGCTTCAAAAGCAATGTAAAAAGCCAAAGGAATGGTCAATCTAATGTATCGATGAATGTAAAACATTGCCAAGTCAAACTTCCTTTTGTCAAAAGCAGGGAAAGTTAAGTAAGCCACAAGGGTTCCACTCATAAAGAAGAAAGTATCCACTGCTGGAAAGGCATTCAGAAGGATGAGATATCCTGTGCCTGCTTTTCCTAAAGCAATCTGAAATGGGTATCAAATGGTATAGTATTATATAGTGACTATCAAAGTAATTCCTTACTTCCTCAACAAGTTTCCTGTTCTCAAGACTTTTGGAAAATCCAAGGTACTGGCCAAGTAGATACAGATGCCCATAAATAATCCAGCACATGGAGATACTCCTCATTCCTGTCAAGCAGTTCAAGTGACCCTTTCCGGTTGCTGTACTTAAAATTATGTTTCCATTCTTAACAATAGAAAAAGACTTCAACATTTCGATAGGCATCAACTTTGCTTTGATTTTTGGAGGAAAAGGATTGACATGGTCCCAAACATCAATAAGGCTTCCTAATACCATCAAATATCCAATGATACCAAAGATTACTCTGAAAATGACATTTTTAAACTTTACAAAAGTATTTTTTAGAAAGCTTTGAAATTACATCATTGCTTTGGCAAAGGTGTCCAATTCTTCCCTTTTGTTTTCATCAGTCAGTACTTTTGAAATGATGCTAGTCATTGGTCCAGCCCCATCTAGCATTATGCTGGCACTAGTGGTGATGTCAGCAGGTGTACAAGCATCTGGAACACATTGGGCCCATCCAAATTCAGCAGTAGAAAATGAAGCTTGAACAATAAACTGGTACAATTTTTTAGCCTGAAACCATGGTCATTTAAAAAAGTTTTTTTCGGTAATGCAAGATGATTGACTTACACTTGAAAGAATTTCACTTGAGTTGAAGACTTGATCAATGATTGGTTTGACAAGTCCACCAGCAGCAATTATTCCAGCCAGTCTTGTTTCTTTAGCATCATCTCCAAAAAAAATGCTAAAGTTAGGATCAATTGAAAGTCTAACATACTGTCCATAAATATGAGAAATGTTGTAAGGATTGTGAAGATCTCCAAACATGAATTCTTTCTTGACATTGATGCAACCTGGGAAGCTACCATAGGCTTTGGTATTTCCATATGGAATATTGATGAGTCCTCTCAATGAACTTAGAGAAAATGGTAACTGAACACCTTCAGGTGGTCCAGAATCGCAAGTGAAACCGAAATATTGAGCGTAAACCTTTTCCAATCTTTCACAAAATTCATAACTGTCTGCATAAATTCCATCAGGAATTTTTCCACTAGAATCAAACACTAAGAGAGACAAAATGTAAACATAAATGCAACTTAGAGTTACACGTCAAAGATAGCACTGATTTGCAAACTTACTTGAAATCGCAAATTGAATTTCCTGATCTTCGGGTGTTGACAAAAACATGTTGGCCAAGTAGGTCCAGCTGGCATCACTACATTCTTTACTCAAAGGATAAAGCCCAGGTACACCAAAGATGGGAGTCAAAGAGCCCAAAATTCTGATTGCAATATCCCTTTCAACTCCTAAAGTTTTGAAATACTTTGCAATCTCGTCAAATATGTATCTTGTTGTAGGATCATAGGCTATCAATTGTTCAAGATAATCTTCATCCCTAGGACTTGGTTCTTTGAACTCAGCAATGATCTTTTCTTCAGACCAACCTTGTCTTGTCAATTCAGCAAAAAACTCACGATCAATATCATTTCTCAACAGTTTGACCATATCCAGAACATTGCCTTGATTCAAGACATACTTCAGAAGGTCTTTCTGTGAGGTTTCGTTTAGATTCAAAGCTGAAATTGGCCCTAAAAGGCCCAATATCAAAAGACAGACAAGCTTCATGCTTAATCCTCGATGAAGACTAACAGATGCATCAAAAGACGAAACCGAAATAGCTTCTAAACAAATAGTACAAGATAAGCTTTTGTCAAAACTAATCCAGATCAAAATTGGTTTGTTTATTGGCTTTACACATTCATAGTTTTCATAGGAAACATCAAAGTTTATGCGAGTCCTTTAGATTTCATCATTTTAACCAACATGGTACCCATCTGCGCCGGTGATGGAGACACTTGTACATTGGCCTGAAATGAATTTTAAAAGGTCAGGGTTATCATTTCAAAATGTCATGTTTGCTTAGATTTTATAGGAGTTCATAGGCAACGTTGACACGGTGTTTGAAAATCACAGAAAAAGTCTCATTTAACAGTGCGAGCGAAGCGAGCTACAGCTACGTTTACATTTTAAGTGGACAAAAATGGTCCATTTTGGCGAGTTTTTTAAAACCTGAAGCTTCCGGTCAAACAGTTTACCAGACAGGTCAGTTTTAATAGGACAAAAATTGGTGGAAAATGCCAAAATTCAAAAATTCAAATGTGATATTTTGAGTAATTTTCAAACAATGTGCATTGATATTTACCTTTTCAAGAGCTTCAATTTTACCCTGAGCCGTTCCCTTGCCTCCCGAGATAATAGCGCCCGCATGACCCATTCTTCTGCCGGGTGGAGCAGTAACACCAGCAATGAAGGAGACCACAGGTTTAGCATTAGGTCCGGAATTATGTTCTGTTAAGAAATCAGCAGCACGTTCTTCAGCTTCACCACCGATTTCACCAATCATGATGATTCCTTTGGTGTTGGGATCATTGACAAAGATGTCCAAACAGTCGATGAAGTTGGTGCCGTTGAAGGGATCACCACCAATGCCAACGCAAAGAGTTTGGCCGAGACCGACTTGGGTGGTTTGATGTACAGCTTCATAGGTGAGGGTGCCAGACCGCGAGACAATACCGATGCAACCCTCCATGTGGATGTGACCAGGCATAATACCAATTTTGCACTAAAAAAGGAGACAGAAAAAAATTCACCAAAATGAAAGGAGATATAAACAAAGTTTCACAAATTTCTTCACCTTTTCTGGTGCAATGATACCAGGGCAGTTAGGACCAATTAATCTGGATTTGCTTTGCCTGGTCAACGCATGCTTGACCTTAACCATATCTTGTTGAGGAATACCCTCAGTGATGCAAACAATCAAAGGAACTTCAGCCTCCATTGCTTCCAAAATAGCGGCAGCAGCTCCAGGAGGAGGAACATAAATGACTGAAGCATCAGCTTGTGTTTCTTTCATAGCCTCAGCGACGGTGTTGAAAACTGGCAGATCCAAATGAGTCGTGCCTCCTTTTCCGGCACGTACTCCACCAACCATATTGGTACCATATTCAATGGCTTGTTTGGAGTGAAACGTACCCTGTTTGCCAGTGAAACCTTGGCAGATGACCTTAGTTTCCTTGGTCAGGACCATGTTCTTGTTGGACTTGGCATAGCAGGTGCGAGTGCTGGAGGGCGCCCATGCTGAAAATTGACAAAATATTTGCTTAGCGAAAAAACTCGTGAAATGGCGGCACTCATAGCGCAAAACAACAGTGAACCACTGTCTTTTGACGAAAATTTTTGGGGACTTACCGGAAACACGCTGCATTAATCTCATTGAGGCTGACATGATTTTCAAATAGGTATACTGGCCAAGATGTCTAAAAAGAGTCCCAAGAAAGTCCTGATGACGGGGCCGCTCTTGAAAATGGAAGGTTTTCAACTCACAACATTCACAAAACGCTATGCCGAAAAAAGAGCAGTTGGATCTAAGATCCGTTTTGGGATAGCGAACGGAAACAAAGTATGGGACCGATATGTAACTTGATCTGTGTTTTGACATTAATTATGTCAAAAACACTTTTCAAAATGTCAAACATGAGTGGGAAATATTCATTAATTATGTTAATGTACTTATTGAATTACTTTCTAAACATTGTCATTGACAATTCGCATTTTTCTTACCAAAACCAAAGATTCGTATGCCCTAAATTGTGACAATTGATACCTAGTCCGTTACGCAAAACGGAATTAGTTGAGCAAGATTTATAATCTTTTTTGGGTAAGGCACCATCACTCAGTAAATCAGTCGAGAGTTTGAAATTGACGCAAATTGACGAAACAAACAGAAGATGAAACGAAAATCGTCAGAAATCGATGACAAATACTGGCCTAAATTAACATTGGAACAGAAAACCAATGGTTATGGTGACCTCAAACCATTTCTCAGTTTCCATACTCATCGAATTCTCAAACCTTACATCAGACAAGATTTCCAAACGGAACCTCCAAAATTGAAGATTTTACGTCAAATTGAAATGCGTCAAAACGCTAAAAGTAAACAAAAATCTCCCATCAATTTCTGTTATGTACAACCTAAACATATCCAGCAAATCAACCGATTAGCTTGTCAGAATTTCTGGCCCGGAATTGATGTGACAGAATGCCTCAAGTATCCAGATTTCAGCTGTGTCGTTTCCTATAAAGAATTAATTGTGGCTTTTGCATTTCTGGTTCCCGATTATAGTCACACCGAAGCTTACATTTCCTACATTTGGACTCATCCGGAATGGCGACGACATGGAATAGCAAAATTCATGGTCTACCACTTGATCCAAACTTGTATGGGCAAAGACATCATTTTACACGTGTCAGCGTCCAACCCGGCAGCTTTTCTGTACCTCAAATTTGGCTTCAAAATTGAAGAAATCGTCAACAACTTTTACGAAAATTACATGCAGCAAGAAAACTCTTTGGATTCCAAACATGCACTTTTATTAAGATTATCCCGATGACAAGTGAATGAATTCTAAGCAACAGATTTCCCTTGAGTTTTACTTTCGTTGTTTTTCAATTCAGCTTTTACATCATCCGGACTCCAAATTGTCCCTGTCCCGTTTCTCCTGCCTTATTCGAAATGATTCGCAAATAATCTTTAGAGCTCTTCGGTACTTTGGGTTTGTAGATCTTCAGGTTGTCAATGGCATCCAATGCTTCATTCATCGCATTGACCAGACTTTCAGCTTCAATGTGATCTGAAAATAGTTAATTTTATCGCGAATATATTTTTGCTAAATCCCTGTCCAAAACTTGTTGGGACATTCCGTACTTGTTCTTGGCCAGAATATATCGAATATTCGAAGAAGTGATCCTGATCCACCAATGGGTGATCCATAAGATCCATATGGAGTTGGAGGCAGACGAAATGACTCAGTTTGAGTTGCAACCAAAAGGACTAAAAGTCCTAAAATCAGTTTCATGTTTTCTTCAAGAAAGACACGAAACGACTAGATTGTTGCTTCATAGAGTTACCAAAGTAGCTCAAGATTTTATTGGCATGCTTTCAATAACCTGTCATAGTGATCAAATCGTGACATGAAGCCACGCCGACACTATAGGGAAAGTTGCGCATCTTACCGTTAATTCTAACCATTTACGCCTCAAGATTTTTTGCACGGAGACGACTACTTTTTTCTTTGAAATGATCCAATCCCACCTACAGATTGAAAATGAGGTTCATTGGTTTGATCAAAAAGTCAATTCATGGTTCAATTTCCAAAGGTAATTCATGTCTTTACTCTACTCAATTTTTAAGTTTACCCCTCAATTCCTGTCAATTCGAAGGAAGATCCGGATTTTCTTTATGGTTCTTGCTTGCATAATATGTATTTCAATGATAAATGGAACAATTCAGTGAGAGAGACTAGAACATCTACGTTACAATGGAGCTCTGCATATGAATAATATAATTAAACAACATTTGATCAAATGTTACTACACAATCAATACGAAATAATTTCCTCTACAGAAAGCTTCAATTGGACTTGGAACTGCTTCAGTGATTTCTTCATTTCGGTTCCATATTCTAACAAAGCAAACATCATGTCAGGAGCAGTTGCAATGGTTAGAATAGAAAATGAGACATGAGAAATGATCTTCAATAGTAAATTAGTACATCGGCTAAAAAAAGAAAACAGAAAATAATTCAAATAATGGGTCAAGCAACAAAAGTAGTGGATTTTCAACTAAAATCTCATGGATTTGAAACATCAATCGAAAACAAAATCTGACATCATCAGAACAGACTTGAGTACTTACAGCTACAGGATACACGAAGGTTTCAGCCATGTCGTGACCATAGGAATTTTTGACCATGCATTGGTACACTCCCATGTCATCGAAGGTCAAAGTTTTGATGATCAAACTTCCATCAGGCAAGATTTGGTACTTGTCTGAATTGACAGGCAAGGATTCATCATCTGGTCCCAACCATTCTGTCGAGTGTTTGCCAACAGTGAGACATTTCAGGTGGGCATCAAGGCCCATTTCCATCATGAAGGTCGTATAGTACTGACTGATCTTGGGGGCAGTCGTATGTGGCACTGCCTTGGAACACGTGCCTGCTCCATAGCCTGAAAAAGTCAGTTTACTAAATAAAATGGCTTTTTTTAGTGATTGAACTAAACATTTTTGTGATCTACAACTTAGTTTAGTATATGTTTTAATAACAACATTTTGTTCAAAAACCAAGTTGAAATTTTTATGAAGCGGGAATTTGCTACAGCGATGCGGATTTTTGGCTTTTTCGCTGATGTTTTTGACTTGAACGCCATCTGACGTTTGCAAAATTGTTAACTTACTGACTACATGGACTTCACTGGCTACAGACTCCGTCTTCTGGCCTTGTTCAGCCACGCATTCGTAGTAGCCAGCATCTGCTTCGGTGAGACAGTCCAGGGAGAGTTTGGCATGTGCGACTCCGAGAGACTTTTCTTCACTTTCGGCTTCTTGCGTTGCGGACAACGAGTTAGAGACGTAGTCAGGGTGGAAAAAGATCTCTGGAATCTAAATTCGAAATTAGTCTAAAGCGGAATGACCGAGGCCCGAAGGGCCGAGGTAGCGAATTGTTTCAATTTACCTTGATGATAGGCTGTCCGTCTTTGTACCAGGCAAGGCTAAAATGAAAATTAAATGATTGAGAGGTTGCGTGTTATATAAATGCATTGTTACGGTAAATAAGAATTTGAATTTTAAAAAATTTCTTACTTTGGGGTTGGGGATCCGGAAGCTGAACACTCCAAAGTGAGTTTTCCATGCTCTCGAGCTTCCACGAGTTTGGCAGGAGCATCTTTGAAGCTGAGAAAGCCTCCTTCAGCTTCGCGGGTGCCCAAAACATGTCCAGCGAAGTCTCCGGCGCCGCCGGACCGACCCGCGCGCTTATGCTGAATTCGAACATCTTGTTCCGATTCTGCGGAGGATCCAGGAGATCGAGCAGCATTTCGATAGAGGTCAAGACCGAGTTTATACTTGGAGCGCAGTTGACCGGCGCGAGTTTCTTGTCCGAATTGAAGCGATTGAATAGAGGAAATGAAGATAAGGTTAAGGGCCAGAACCATCGGGAGGCGAGGACGGGAATATTTTGAATTCATCCTATAAAGAAAAAAAATGTTAAATGGCGTTTACTATCAAATACACACTATCCTAAAAGTCACATTTTTGTCCAAAAGTTCAATTTTGACAAAACCTCAACATTTTCACGAGTTTTTCACCCAAAATTTTTTTGACAATTTTTCTCGTGAAATCAAAGTTGTCAACAGATTTTTTGACAATTTTTCTCGTGAAATTAAAGTTGTCAACAGCTAAAAAGTCCAAACCCGAAGCATTTTCACGAATTATCACCCAAAACAATTCAACAATGATTTCTCGGGGAATCAAAGTTGAATTTTTGGACAAAAAATGAAGATTTCGAACAAATCAAGAAGGAAAAAGTAATTTGCTTTGCGTAAATACAGGAAAGAAAGAAATGACTCGACCCTTCGGGCCTCGCTCACTCCGCTTTAGTCTAAGTGTTACTCACGTGACTGCAACTTGTTGAATGAGCATTTGAGAGCACGACAATCATGGCAGTTATAAAGTAAAAGTGGTGATCGAGTTGCAACCTGTCTGAACTGAAGCAAGGCAGGTGAAGTTCTAAAATGTCTAAAGACTTTTACGCGCGCTTTTATAATAGCCGTTAGCTGCCGTTAACTGCTATAGTAAAAGCTGATGCAAGAAGTAGAAAGCGCGTTTCGTCAGAAAAAAAACTACTACGGAACAAGGTGAGAAAATGTCAATTCAGGACATTCCCTAATGCATCATGAGAAAAATCTCAGTATTCTCAGCACGGTCAGAAATCCTGCGATCCTCGCGGATAATCTAGATTTTTGGTGATACTTACATGATGTTGCTTTTTCTATGTTTGGTTGTGTTCTGGCAAGGCCTGTGTTTACTCTACCAACTTTTATAGCAGAGTAAACGATGCTGTGAGGTTTCAATTATATTGCTGAGGATTCACTTTTGACCTCGATTTAGAGCAATGACTAAAGTCGCAATAATCAGCAAGGATGTTCAAGACTGACAAACAAGCAAAAATCTCCACAAATTTGTCAATCTCTGTAAAGGTTCGAGCGGAATGTTTGGATAAAATTCCGGATTACATTCCTTGACAAATTAATTTGTATCATGATAACGGTGTTCGAAAATCACAGAAAAAGTCTCATTCAACATTGCGAGCGAAGCGAGTTACGTTTACATTTTGAGTGGACAAAAGTTAATTCAAAACCTGAAT
>LT728004.1:0-24266 GCA_900157175.1 Oithona nana
TGCGGACAAAAAATGTGGAACGCTTCACGATTTTGCGTGTCATCCTTGCGCAGGGGCCATGCTAATCTTCTCTGTATCGTTCCAATTTTAGTATATGTGCTAACGAAGTAGACACATTTGAAGATGTCTGTCAAAAAATCTTTATTTTGTATGACCCAATTTTGGGTTATTTGTACTCGGTGTGATGTACCAAATTTGTTTCACCGTCTTGTCCATTACTACTTTTCCAATATACAGCTCGGTAAGTCAATTTTCTGCATAGTCAATATCCGGATACATACACCCTAGGGCTAAGGCATGGACCACCGATAAATAAACTGGCTGCTACATACTAGTGCATTCCCACATTTATGTATCTGTGACAGGCTGTCTCAACTCTGTGACACTTTCGGGCAAGATATTCAAGACTCAGGGAGCAGTGGAGAAAAGGTGGATTTTGCTCTTCTTCTGCTACCACTGCGGCTACTGTAGTGGTTGCTTGGTAGCAGCAGCACTGCTGCCAGTAGGCGTAGCGCGCACACGTGTAGTAGTCGTAGTAGAAGTATTGGTAGTAGTACTAGTCAGTAGCAGCAGTAGCGCATGGCGCGCTCGACTCTTTTCCGAAGAGATTGTTGAACAAACACTGTCCTAGTTGGTTTTTAGAGCTCTGCAAGAGACGAAGAAAGAGTGTAGTTTTCTTAGTGTTGTAATTCTGGCCTTTGCTACGTAATTCCGATACATTTCGGATACAAAAATCATGTGGAACTATCGAGGGCAGGGTATGAAGCAAAAAAAGTAGTTTGGTACATGATACATCAGTAGTACATATACTCGTAAAAGAACTTCTTGCTGACTGGAAACTTTTACCGTTTAGCTAGCAAAAAAGTACGACCACAAGGTTGACATTCGGAAAATACATGTGCCTGTATTGGATACAGTAGATAGAATACATTTAACTTTTTGTATCTTGAACCCCATATTGCAAACTTTTTTTTAAAGCAGGCTTTTTTAAAAGTTTGCTCTAAATGCATTAGAATACATGAGAATACACAATACCGCATCTTGCATTCTTGCTACTACACAACTGAATGAAAATACAGTAAATGTATTAGTGTTTGCTTACGTCTTCCTTTTTTTCCTGATGGACTCGTATATGTAAGTGAAGGAGATCTTGACAAATGGCTTCTGGCTAATAGTGATGGATCATAAAGGGACTCCTACTCGACATATTTGTGATTCTGTACGAGTCTTCACTCTTCAGTGTCCACTCTGATGTACTTCATTACATCTCATACATTTTACTTACCATCTTACTTTGAGCCAAAAATCTTTCGAAAAGATCCTCTTAAAAAGATTTGGGAAAATTGAAATAGTTTTGTGAAGCATTCTATCAATGGAATCTACAATAGAATAAAGATTAAAGAATCAAGTCACTAAGTATATAATTCGCATTTGTGATACTTTTTCACATTTTTCACCCTCTGTGCATCGGCATTTTCTTATTTACTTGGCTGTAGTAGTCACATCATCTTCTTCAAAGTCAAGACTACTTCAAAAGAGAAAGTCTCCAGGGTTTAAAATGAATGAAGCCATCTTCTTCTTCTCACAGCAAAATATTCCATTCATTGGCATGAAACCTAAATTCCCCCCAAAAAGGAGTAGAATAGATTATGATCTGAGAATGGTAAGTAGTTGGTACTTGGTAGGTAGTAGTCTCAGGGATCAGTTCCTTGTATGTTTGGAAGAAGAGAGACCAGGTTGCGTGGAGCAGTTTTGTGGCTTAAGCTGCTTTCTTCTTTTTAGCCCCTCTGAAGCTTCCTGTTCTCTTCGTCGTTCCAATATCAAGAGTATACGTTAGCAGCCATCCAACAAAAGTTCCCTTGATACAACTACATGCTCCAAATTCAATAGAAGCATCTTCGATGATCTTAGTTTCTTAAATCAAGTGGTTAGGTATTTAAGTAAGGTAGGTTGCAAAAGTTTTCATTTATGTGTAGAGTCGTCACTTATCCTCTTGCTTGGCAGCTCAGCTCCCCATGCAGCTTGCCTAACCTTCAGGGCTTTGCAACACAACAGAAATGCAGTAGCAGAAGCAAAAGTTGTAAGGTAGTAGTATTCTGATGTGTAGCTTCTGTATTCTTGGCACACAGAATAACATTCTTTGCAATACACCGCCACCAAGAAAAGTTTATGAGGAAC
The DNA here is from genome assembly GCA_900157175.1 of Oithona nana. Lineage (NCBI taxonomy): Eukaryota > Metazoa > Arthropoda > Copepoda > Cyclopoida > Oithonidae > Oithona > Oithona nana. The sequence continues at coordinate 2,179 of LT728004.1, forward strand.
CAAGTATTATTTTCTCTCTTCTTGCCATTATTGAGCTTTAGCAGAAATAGAGAAGAAAAGTACAACGTTTATCTTCTTGGCAGACAAAAAACAAAACGAGGAGCAAACAATCGTTTATTTTCACACCTGTCTGGCTAAGCTTGTTAGGAGGTAAGATCTATTGCGCAGTGGGCAAATATAGTAAAACATCGGTCAGGAGGGTTTATTATGTGAGTTTTGCTTATCGTGTACATTGTATTGGATGTACAGTAATTGTATTTTTCGGTGAAAAAGCAAATGCCAGAATGACCACAGACTCTTTCATGGTTGAATGATCATTGATCAAGAAATAGGAAAACGAAGATGTGAAAGAAGGCAATAGTAGCCAATAGTTTGGACAAACACGTTATTTAGGATAGTAGTTTTGCTTGGAAAGAAGCAACCATCGTGAATTGACCATGAGATACATCATCATCGAAGTTCGATACTTCTAGTGCCAGTACAAGTATGTATCCGACTGTACGCAATCGCCTCAGCGTATCTGCATCAGGATTCAAGAAAAAAGGTAAACAAACCAACTTGTCAAAGTGTCCTTGATCTTGCGTGACCAAAAGTACACAAAAGAATTACTTAGTGCACATCACAGTGTTTGAAAAATCTTCTGCAGTCATACATAAATGTGAAACGAGCTTTCAAAATTGATCAAAACGTTGACTACAGTTCTGCTGCTTCACAGCTGTAAAGGAAGAACAAAATTGATTGACGAGAAAACTTGAGTCTTCAGCAACTTCTTAATTGATTGCAAGCTTACGTCACCAATATCTTGTGGGAGCTAATTTGATAAAATAGCACACGAAAGTAGGTCCTGTTAAAAATGGATTTTCAATGCAGTTTTTCGATTTTTTCTACAAAATGCAGTTCATTTAAAAAAAAAAAGAACAAATATTTTTGACCAATATTTCAGAGTAAAATTGTATTGTGTTTGACTCTCATTTATGGATAGCCGTAGAAGGAAGGTAGTGCGACCCATTGGTCATTTTTAGGTCATTTTTCTTCTTTTCCAAAAATAGTAGTGCGAACCTTTTTGATGGCCTTGATAATGGGATTTTTGGGAGGCAACACAAAAAAGGGGAACAGAACAGTGACGCAGTAGTTTCTTATAGAGCGACTGAATAAGGTGAGTACTGAATTCCGTTCATTGAAGTACATATTCACATTGTAGCAGACCAGCACCTGAGAATAGTCATAAATGGTAACATAATTCTGGAGTAGATTATCACAAATTATCAGATGATACCTTTCATCTTTCAGAGTCAGAGTTACTCCAACAACTTCAAACGATCTTGAAAAGTCTATCTTTTCAGATCATTATTTAGTAGGCAAGAAAGAAAATCTTTACTTTCTGGAGAGCATTACATATTGGTGGTATCTGGTGATCTTACAGCCTGAGGAAATATTAGATAAGACGTTCTGAAGAGCCTACAAATGAGGCTCTGGCGGCTGCTACAGAATGTATCATTTGTATTCCTGCTTGTCTTGCTTTGCTTGATTGGCTTAGAACCTAAAGATCGATAACCAATTTTCTTGGTTTATGTCAAGATCACTTAGTATTCGATACATCGCTGATACATTTCCCTGTATGAAGGAGAGCAGGAGCCAAACAGAGACGTCGGTTGTAATAAACGCTTTTATTGCGTTATTGCGTGTTTGGCGTATCTAGAACATAGTCTGCGCAATACGTACGTCTTGCTCTTCATAATCATGCCACAATTGGCCGAAATCACCAAAAAATGGATCTCTTCATTTGTTTACTTTTTACAGTTTTATACCTACTTTACATTTTGCTTTTGATCTTACTTTGGGACCTTTCATATTTCGAAAAGGAAAATGTGCATTGCAAAATGCGTCATGGCCACTGCAAAAAGAACCTTTGATATTGCTTACATAATGCCTGAGATCTATTTTCGTTCGTTCCACTAGATCATTTAGCACTAGCACAATGCCGAGAGAGAGAGAGAAAAGATATCGGTTTTCAGCCCTCTCACGTTTCTAAATTGATTGAAAGACCCGCATTATTCTTGGTCTGAAGAAAATTGGAGTATATGAAACAGACTTGAAATTCTACCTTCCTAAAATAACCATAATGGGAACCATAAATAATCCAAATCTACATGAATACCCCCTTTATATCATTTTTTGGTTGCTTAGCTGCAATACTGCTACAAAAGAACCCGATAATTGGCTCTATCTCTATCTTCAAGGTCTTTTCTGTTTCAGCTGGTCATTCACTGACAACTTTTGAGCTCACCATCACTCGATTGGCCTCCAAGGTGCGGAAAATCGTCAAGGACAAAATTCATGACGAAGAGGACGATAGTGATGAAGAAGATGGCGATTCAGAAGAGGAGGAAGAAGAAGACTCGTCCGACGAAAAATGGAAGCTTCGACGGCGAAGGATGAGACGAAGGCAAAGACGAAAACGAAAATTACTGCACGAATCATCGTCTGAATATGAATCCGAGGAATCCGAGGGGCCAGACACCATATCATCAAGTAGTGAAGACGAAGGGCATCATCCAAGACGTAAGTGGCAATTTTATATGATCTTATTGCGTAAGTAGGAAGACCTACCTGGGCTTAATACCATTTGGAGGCGTTAGATGGGAATACACACTAGGCACTAAATTTCTCAAAATTTGTGATGTAATTTTTTGTCAAAAATTAGCTACGGTGGGATTTTTTAGGCTCGCATCACTCACATTATGTAACTCTTGTAATGGACATATTTTGAGGAGTTTTGCCTACTGTGCATGTGAAGGTCATGACATCTTATCCATTGTCTCTCTTCAAGCTTCATTAATGTCCTTACACATGTATGGAGAAAGCTGGTGTAGCTGAGATACAACTACATTGACAGATACCTTTCGGAGCCTTTGCTACAACTTTACTTTTACCAGTAATACCTTATTTGCTATTCATGTTTCAGTCTAGAAAAGCAGATTCTTAGATATATTCATGACTTGGAAGCCTTTGAAAGTATGACGACGGAAGAAATTCATTCTGTTGCTCTTTGTCTGGATATTTGGTAGAATGGAAGCCAAACAGCCTACTAGTATGCATTTCAAGGTTTATCAAGACAATATTCTCCTGATTTGATCAACTTCTTGTGGAAATTCCTCAAGAGGTCACATCGATTGCAAATGGTCCAGGTTAGGTCTCTAGGTACCCAATCATCAGAAGCATACCTCATGATAGGTCTGCGATCTCCAGTCTTGTCGATTTTGCAAAGTCCAGCAGGTATTCCTTCAATCTTTTTCTCATACTCACCATTATGACCCATACCAAGATTGTGTCCAAGCTCATGCAAAAGGATCCCAATCATACCCATACCAGTCCCCCCTTTGCCTCTCTCAACGATTGTCCGTGATCCATAATTGCCAGCACAAACATTGCCAAAACTGGCCATACCAGCAACTTTGTCAACTGGTGGCAGATCATCAGGAGCAACTCCAAGTACATTTAGCAAACCATGACATGTGAAAAGGACATGTGAATCAGCATCAGGTACACTGTCAGCATTTGCTCGCAAAAGATTAGCAAATTGTTTCATAAAGTTTCCTTTAGCAGTCATGCGTTGGTCAGGCCAGTAGGTGATATCTCCATTAGTCCTCAGAGTTATCCTTGTTTGCAAACTTTCGGCATAAAAGAACGCTTGAGCATGTGTCAGTGTAGCTTCAATGGTAGCCACTGCTTCATCATGATCTCCAGCATAAGATGCAAGAAAGTTGTCTTCATAGCCAACTGTGACTTCAAGTGTCAATTCTGGAGGAATGAGATCAACAATGTTGCCTTCAAGTTCCAATGCACAGTGTTTCTTGTCAATGATTGAGTCCGGAGTTTCAATGTCAACCTCATTATCTGGTTCATCTTCATCATCGTCCCTCATTAGGTCCTCGAAGTCTTCTTTTAACTCTTCAACTTCTCCATCCATTTTCCAAAGAAACATCTTTTGGATCATTGGATTAGAGGACAAAATGGTTATCAGAACATCTTCTGTTCCTACGCAACCAGTCAAAGCAATGCTAGACTTATGATTAGACTCCAAGTGACCGACAAATCTACATTTTTCAACTCTTTCCAGCTTTTCAGCTGTGTTCAAGTAGAACCTTTCCAACTTCATGGCATCTTCTCTGTTGTCAGGAAAAGTGACTTTCAATCTCAAATGATCAAAAGAGTTACTTTCCATCAACTCAAACTTGAGATTGTTGGAAGCAAGTACTGCAGAAATAAGAGCCACAAAGGCCAAGAGGCACGTCTTGACAGTTAGAGACATCGTCAGGGATTGAAGCTAAGATCGAAAGTGTACTGGTTTAAAAAGACTGTGTACATGTTTCTTTCCATAAGAAACGCTGTTCACACCTGGTAATAAATAAAACTACCTAATGATGTATTTTTTGTTTGTTACTTTGCTGTCTTGAGGACACTTGTTCTATTTCTGTCCTTGAGGTCCTTGGGTAAGAATTGAAGTACATCGGTCAAAACGACGTTCACTTTTTCTAGAATACATGTGGGATGAAAAAAAAAACTATTGATGTCTTTTTGCTTTTTATGTTGATCTGAGTTGAAGACACTTGTACTTGTTATATTTCTGTCCTTGGCTCTAATAAAACAACTATAAAGAGGAGCTCAAAAACCTCAAAAACGTACACTCAAAAATCAACCAAATGCGCGATACTCAAAGAAGGTTGGTTGCGAGAGCGTCGGAAAAATGGTTGCGCTAAATAAGCTTCTTCATATGGCTGACCTTGAATTGACGCACATGCTGCGTCCACTCATAATTAAAGCTGTTGTTTTCAAAGCTTCAACAAGATTGAATTGTCATTTCGGCAAAGCAAATGATTCATTTTCAATTGGCCTTGAAAAGAAGCTTTGAAATTCTATTTACTGCTATATTTGGTCAAAAACAACACAAGAAGAGATAGATCTAATCTAGGAAGCTACGTTATTTATCAATTCTTCCCTCCTCTCTCTGTCTCTAATATGAGAATTCTCTCTAGGCAGAATGTCTTAGACATGAAATGCACGAAATATCATAAATCAATACCAGGAGAAAATGTCAATCGCAAAACTTTTCTTTTACACTACTTAGAGAAAGGTTAAAAACTCAATTTATCATAATGCGAAAAGCAAAGCAATTTTAAAATGGATTTAATTGCGCGCATTATGGAATAATCCGAGCGAGATTATTATGTATTTTTGCAATTTTACTAATCTGATTTTTTTGGCGGGTTAGTTTGAAAACTGGTGTTTGGCTGCTGGTAGCTAGCAGGTATCGTAGGTGGTTAAAAGCACGAGTAGATGCAGAGGGAGGCAAAACTGAAGTTTGAGGAAGTAAAGTTGCTTCAGGTATAGTCGGGACAAGGAGGCAAGGACCGTTGCTTACCTCTCTGCAGGCTCTACTGTTAACTCTGTGTCGATCACGCTTAGTTGGTGTTTGGCCCTGCTTCACGCAAGATCATGTGTGATGTTCAGTAGGCTAAAAAACCAGTGAAACATTATCCAACAAGATTTTTAGCCAAAGGGGAGCTAGGCCTTTTTATATAAAGTGCATTTCTCCCGAGAAATCCTTAGTTCAAGAGGCTCGTGCAGTGCAGCAGTATACTAAAGCAGCGGAGCGCAAGTAGAAGGATTCTAAGTGACTACTTTAGTAAAAAGAAGAACTGAAACATGATGGCTGATTTAGTAGGTAAGTCGATAAATTGCGTGCACTTTTCTCATCTCAAGTCTGAATCAAATCAGTCGTAAAATTGATATCCTAGAGTGAAGATCTTTTAATAATCATAGCAAGAAAAGTACAACTATCATGGGTTGCTTACCATGTTTGCGACGTAAGTTAGTACCTAGATGAGGTTAAGTACATTAAACGATTATCTACGTACATAGTAGCGATTATAAATATCGATTGGCTTTTGACAAATTGCTTTTAAAGGTCGACTACTATTTTGAGAAACACATTAGCCAAATGCATAAAAGATAGATATGGTATCTTTATCTTTCGGCTTGGCTTGCCAGTTTTATTGCTTTATTACATTAGAACAATAATCCCCGTAAATGTGCGAGTAATCCTCATACGTTTAAAAGATGAAAGCTTTTTTGATCATGTCAGATCCTAGAGGAGACAGACAGCAGCAGACACTTTGATAGATTTGCTCCTCAAATTGGTTTTTGGCAAGATCATCATTTGATCTTGGTAATCCAATAATATGACGATGCAATGGAAGGAAAGAACTAAGAAGACTACTTTGTGAAAGCTGTGATGTATGCAGATTGGCTCACTCCAGCACAACAGACTCCCAGAATAGCTCCTATTGAATATTTGAAAAGCTAATGCTTTCTTTTGTTCTATTCTTTAGTACATATATCGAATGAAGGAGGCTTGTTAGTCCTCAGGTCATGACGCCATCTAGCTGAAGTATCTACCAACAGATAATTGGATCTGAAATCCGAGCTGTAGGTATAGCTAGCGTGTATGGCATATCAATGAAAGCTCAAAGGACGTGGGGGGAAAACGAAAACTAATATCGAGCTTAGAACCTACCTTCATTGCCTCCATTCTGGGTCTGAATTGTTTGCTTTAGGCCTGATGCAGGCATTGCCACCACTACTGCGCTGCCTACTTTGTAGGCTCATGATGATGACGGAAAAAGGGACTAAAAGCAAGCAAAGGGTGGGCACTGGGCAAGGAAATTAATATAAATGCATTTTCTCAGCAAAGCTCCTCATTTTTCGTGATAACTTTTTTTCTCCCTCTTCTTGCATTGGAACAGCATTTGCAACGGAAGTATGCATGTCAAAATGCCAAAACTAGCCTTCAAAAAAGTATCTTGTTTTAAGTCAATCAAAATCTAGAAAATCGGCTTTGCCATGGGTTCTGATGGTTCTGATCAGATTTGACGTTTCTATATTCACGAGGACCATAGAAGCAGTGGTGTGTGTGTGTGTATACACATGCGCGCGCTTGCCCGTGTATGTATCAGAATGAAGAAAGGCCCTCCCTCGTTTCCAAGTCCTTGCTTTCCTTTTTTGAGGGAGATGGGAGCTGCTGAAGCTCAGCCTAAAGTCATGGTAGGCAGAAACAGCGCCTTAGTTTTGTTGTTCTTCGCAGCTCCCAGCTCTACCGCCGGGTAAGCGCTCATAATAGGCCCGATCGTCATTACTCCTCGTTCTCGCGGTAGTTCTTAGTCGTTGCCCAACTTTGGACCAGTTTTGATCCAAGATCTCCAGGGTATAGTATCTCAATATTCAAGTTTTGCCATTTCCAAACCTTGCAGGTCATACCAATTGGGTTCATCCTAACAACAAAGCTTCAGAAGAGTGGATTCATCTCAGAAATCGCCCCAAAGCACCAAGAATCGGGTTGTTGCCCAGGTAAGCAAAACTTAGAGTTAACTGAATTGCGTACTTAACACACGCTGATGCTATTTATGCACTTTGACTACTGGTAAAAAATGTCGATTGAAAACCAGTTTAGGTTTTTTTTTCGTCTAGCCAAAAATTATACTGTCTTTGTAAACAAACTTATACAGAAACTGAGTTTTTCTTTACGCAAGGAGTCAACAAAACCCGTGGAAATTGCGTCGGTAAGAACAATAACAGTAGCACTTGTACGCCAATGATGTGCACTGAAGGCTCATAGAAATGACACCTGTTTGAGTTGGCTAAAGTTAAATAAATGCAGGAAGTCTTCTTTTAAATCCAGACACAAATAATTACCTAAATAAATATACATAGCTTTTTCACACTCTCATAAAACTTTGTATCTATTTAGTTTTTAGGACAAGTTTTCCATAAAACGGGTTCTTTTATGACTTTACAACGTAGTGGCTTAGCAAATGTAATTTTATAATGTGAAGTAGTAAGTGAGTTGTGTACGAAACGAGTTTTTTAAGGTCATGTATCTCATCTTGGAAAAAGAAACATGACAGATGGGATAGGCTCTCTAGAGAATATACTGCAGTGGAATGAGTGAATCAAGTAGACGTGCTAGTATATGATAAAAGTATTAGTATAATCAGAGTAAGTAAGTTGGGTTTCTAAAGCAGTATTTTCTATATGATATAGACTATATCTGATGGCAAAGAGAGGAAGCCTTTCATGTTCCTTTGATCAAGTCCAAAACAAGCGAAAGCTGTTGCTTTCATTTGGAGTCTTAGAAGTTTTGTGTGGCCTTGAAAGATCAAAATTGGGTTAAACAACCACATTTTGTGATTTTCGAGTAAGCTTGTTCATTTAGGTAGATAAAAGTTTTGGCCTAAAGCAACTAAAAATGTTTCTACAACAGGTGCAGCAGTAGAGCTAAGGCCAGCAAAAGTTCCTACTTTTACAGAAAAGTTTATTTTCTGCTGCTGCAAGTAGAAAGTTCTGACACGTTTGTTGCTACCACCATCCACTACAACCACAGTGGGCAAAATCCATTTGATTAGTGAGTTCCATTTCCACGCGAGCAAAATTGCCTTTAGAAAGGCTGCAACCAAGGAAAATGTTCTCATCTCGCTTCACTCGCTTAAGATAAAAATTCGACCATTTTGAAACATTTTTACCCTCTGTGCAATACTACTCACTCCGTTTTCCCCAATGGTTTGGAAGACGGCTAAACTAAAGACCGTCATTTCATTATGGTTGATGCCGAAGCTTTGGAGGCGGCGGGTATCATCGGCAAACATTCACGTCATGATAGTGACTTCATTTGTCAAGCAACAGTGGATAACAAAGTGTTTATCTAGCTTAGGACAAACAATCTCTTGTGTGTTGTCAGAAGAACCTAATCATAGGCAGCAGCAGTCTTGGTTGGGCATTGGGCTTTCTAATTTATGCTGAGAGTACCTGCAAGCAGTACAACCTTGCAAATGCATTAGATGATAATGCAATTGCAGATTCAAGCAAGTTTCTTCTACCAGCATTTGAGTACAAAACCACTGAAGTTAGAAAGCAGTCTTTGTGGTTTATGGTTTATGACGCATGTATCCAGAAGGTTACCCAGCGGGGGCTTTCTAATTTCCTGCTCTATATCTTTTGGGGTTTTCATGTGCATTACACAATTCCGCCGTGTAGATCCTCCTGCTATTGTCAGGACCTTGATGGAATGTTCAGTCGTAGTGCTGTGTCCCAAAGTTGATTAAATGATCAATAAAGAGCGAAGAAAGCGAGGCTTATTTGAGACACAAAGGCCTCTCGCTCGTATCTTATAGGACACGACGCCTGACACCCAACATCAGAGAGCATATTGTATTTCTCAGCAGGCAGATGTTTTCTTTAGATTTGTCGTATGTAACAACTGTCAAGCATGTATTGTAGAGGTCGTTGAATAGGAGCATTTTTATGTTACTACGAAGTTTGAAATTCCGAGAAGCAATTTTCTAATCTTATCTTTTTTGCTTGTGTGCTTGCAGGTCTGATGCTTTTGATGACTGCGACGTCGCTCACTCAATATGTGATAAAGTCAATGGCTCCTCCAAGGCCAAATTCAAGGAGGATGAAATGACAATGTCGCACTCCGGCGCGGCCAACGGCAAAATGATCTCCAGCTTCGTCACTGTGATCGAAGGAACCAAAGAGTTGAGCTTGGGTGATAACGATAAAGAAGAGCTTGTCAACGCAGAAGGCCCCGTGCCCGTGCCAGCCAAATGTTCGGCTCAATTGCGCAAATTGCTGCACCAACACAGTATTACCAAACCGCCATCTACCCCTTCCAATGGAAGCTCCAGCAGCAGCCATGGAAATCCCGCTGAGATTGACAATCCAGAAGAAGCTCAGTCCAAAAGGCCTATTTACCCTAACTTGCCCTACTCGCCCTATAGCAGCCCAGCCTCTTCTCCACGAGTTCGCCGGAAGCCTTTAAGGGAAACAAAACGGGTCGATTCCATTGTTCAAGCCGATGGCGAATATGTTCAACTTAACCAGTACAAATTGGAGCAAGCTCTTGGACAGGTATAATCTACTTGAGATGATGTGTTTTTGAAACTTGAGTGGCTACTCTCGCGTAGTAGGCAGATGTACTATTTTTTCTCCCCTAACCTAATATTTTCGGAGTACAAGCACAGTAGACAAAATAAGCAAATTTCACTGACATGCTTTTTTAGATAGCAGATATTTCTTAACCTTGTTACGTCTTTAAGAATTGAATTTGCCAGCATAGTTGATGTCAAAGAAAAAATGCTTATTTTTTTCCATTATGTGACAGCTGACAGCAGACAAATACACTACAATTTAGTTAATGGACCTTTCCAGTTTCCACTCGAGTAGAGCCTAAAAGGCCTGCTTTCTAAAATATTAGCCCATGTGGTGGTGAAGTTGATTAATGATCATGAACTAGAGTGGATAATGGAAGTAAGGCCTAAATGTAATCATGTTGGAAAATGTGCACACATCATTTTCATCTTGAGCAATTGCATTTGAAGCCCATTCTACTTCAAGTTGAAAGGAGGCTTTCACAATTTCGAAAGCAACCCAGAATCTGATGTTGCAAAATTGCATTAGTGTCTTCTCTGTTTTCGCGGATTTTCTAGAAAACATCACAGCAGAATACAGCATCTATTACGTGATCTGACAAAAAAAAAAAAAAAAAAAAAAAAACCTTTGTTATTTTCGCTTTCTTGCAGGGTTCCTATGGAATTGTTAAACTGGCTTACAACAAAGACGACGATGTGCAATACGTAAGTAAAATAGATCTTTCAAGCAATTTTTAAAAATAACGAAAAAACCTTTTATTTCCAGGCAATGAAAATTCTCTCAAAGAAAAAGCTCAAGAGAAAAGGAGGCATTTTTGGTAAGTCAAAAACTTATGGAAGGAAAAAGATTGACAGGCAGGCTAAAAAGGCAAACAAAAAAGTTTGCATCAACCATCCAGAAGCAATTTTCTGATATTGCATCTTTTTCCCCCAACTTTTTCTTCTTTGCTTGTGCTAAAGGCCAACTTGAAAGTCAGAGAGCTGATGTAGTTTTCCAAGTACAGAAAAAAGATGAGATGATGAACATGCAATCTCATTCACATGATAATACAATTGTCTTCGTCGCTGTCTTGTATCTATAAATGATGTGTCACGAATAAGAAACTCATCAACTCTAAAAATAAATCTCCAGTATGATTACTACGCAGATTACATCAACTAAACGCCACCTTTACTCAAACTTTTTTGATGAGGAAGGAAATGGGAAAAGTCATCTTCATTAAGGATCAAAAGGTTGACTCTTTCACTCCAAAAGTTTGTTCATCTTCATTTGCAGGTCGAAAATTGCCAAATAGAAAGGCTCCCGGAGGAGCGGAGAGGAAACAGAGTGAAAACCCGCTGCAAAAAGTCTATCGGGAAATTGCCATCATGAAAAAGTTGGACCACCCCAACGTGTGCAAGCTCGTCGAGGTCCTCGACGATCCTGAAGATGACAATCTTTACATGGGTACTATATATGAGTTTTTACTTGCGATTCTCTCCAATATTATTCAAAGAACGTCTTTTCAAAACTTTAAAGGAATCATGAAGCCTTTATAGAATCACCACCACCATCCTAATTTGCGATTCAGATTTTTTCAAAGCTCCTCCCCCACATCTTTTGCACATAGAATCTCGTTTTATAGTGCTGGTGCAGTTTTTAAAGGCACCTTATCTTTTTTATAGGCCTTTCAAGACACGCGCTGTTAAGCAGTACTTGAGAACAATACTTACAACATACAAAGAGTGCGAGAAATGGATAAATCGTGTTTGTGTTTGGAATTTAGAAAGCATGCAATACATATTGCGCATATTGTCTCTCTGTAACACTACTACGCAGTGAGCTTATTTGACCAAAAATACGTACATTGCTCGTAGAAAGAAGTAATCCCCCTTGGAGCTATTTTTACTAAGGAACGGGTGTTAAATGGGTAATCTATGGCATTTCACATTTTTGGGGCATTTATATGTTGATAACAATAGCCGACTTATTTCTTTGGCTTCTTATCCGGATTTTCTATTATGGTAAAAATGCTTCATGTCCATCCAATCTTTCTTTTCAGTATTCGAGCTGCTGAAAGAAGGCGAAGTTCTCGTCGTGCCAACAGACAATCCAATGTCAGAGAAAGAGGCTTGGCTAGCCTTTAGGGACGTTGTGCATGGTCTTGAATATCGTAAGCCGCTTTAGTCCTTCTTTACCTCCTTTTTCTTTACATATTCTACATTCAGGAAGATCTTTTATTCACAGTTCACTACCAGAAAATCATTCACCGTGACCTGAAGCCTAGCAACCTTTTGCGAGCTGATTCCGGAGAGGTCAAAATTGCTGACCTTGGAGTCAGCAACGAATTCGATGGGACGGATGCACTCCTGACCAACACCGCAGGAACTCCAGCCTTCACGCCCCCAGAAAGCATTTCACACAAGCCCGGAGATGAGCCATACTCTGGAAAGGTACTTTAATATTTCATATCACGTTTCACTACTCTTGAGTATATCAAGTAAATCAACAAATAGTCACTGGGGAGACTCACTCGAAAAACTGCTGTTGCCCATTTTCTAAAGTGCTGAGGAAACACTTGACCAACTTTCAATTTCACTCCTCCTCGGAGAGATTTTCGATTTTCGTATTTCGTGACCAAGCGAAGAAAAAGGTTCTACACTCTATGTACTTTATCTAGCATGAGGACCCAATAATGAATGGCCTATCTAATTTCTTGCAGGCTGCAGACATCTGGTCTTTAGGTGTGACCTTGTTCTCTTTAGTCTACGGAAAAGTGCCTTTCCACGACGAAAACATCCTCGCTCTCTACAACAAGATTCGTACTCAGGAATTGAACATTCCCGACGACTCCGACATTTCTCCGGAATTGAAGGACTTGATGCGTCGAATGCTGGTCAAAAATCCGTTGGAACGAATCAATTTGGAAGAGATCAAAGAGCATGATTGGGTGACCGGATACACCATGTATCCCATGTCCTCCGAGATTGAAAACTGCCGACACTTAATTGAAGTGACGGACAACGAAGTGGATCATTCCGTACATTCGGTGCCAAAATTAGATACTTTGATTCTGGTCAAAGCAATGATCAAGAACCACTCCTTTGCTAATCCTTTTGGAAAGGAACGCCCTGCTGGAAGGTGCGGCAATCTCGTCGAAAGATCCAATTCTGCGCCAGACGCATATGATATTCTAAATGTTGACAGGTACGTCAAGGGTTTGACAAAGACCAAAGGTTTCGTTACTGCCTTTAAAAAGTTGCGTAGCTAAATAAGAATCCTCAGACAGAATCCATCCCTGCACCCAATCCCTATCCTATCCTAAGGTTCCTCAAAAGGTGATTTTTAAACCTACATACTTTATAATACCTAAATTAGTAAAGACTGAAAATGTCATATTTTAATGTATTGTTGTTCATTTTAGGATTATCATGGATCCATCATTGCCAGTATTGTCAGAAGAAGACAGAGCTGCGAACAACCACCCTACTCCCGGAGCTCAAAACTGAAGACATCTGGAATTTTTGCATGCCTTTTTCGATGTTGTCTTTTCTCAAATCTCAATCAAGAAATCATCTCCGCACAGATTACTACTTCTACAAGAGTTTTTTCAACCATCATGCACACTACAATGAAATCTATATTCATGACGTTTTTCAACTTTGTAAAGCCATTTATTCCTGCTGTTCTGCCTCTCTTTAACAAGACTCTCTTTAAACTTTGGTGATTTTCAATCAAGCATTTCAATGTTTCATCGTCACTACTTTGTGCTTCTTCATCATGTCACACAAATTATATTTGTCCATGAGAGTTCTATTTTATACGAATAAAAACGAACTTCAACAGTCACCTGTTTTTCAATTTACTTCATATACCTACTTATAAAAATAACCAAAACATCGATCCGGAGCAACCGATGTCCTCATACTTATACTCATACCATACACGGATGAATCCGATGAATCATTTGGCAAAATCAGCCAAATAAAAAGTATGAATTTGATTTGATATCATTCAAAGTATTTGACGGTGACGAACCTATGTTTAGGACATGCAAGTGACTTACTGCAAAGTTGCAAACCCTGAATAATTTACTAACCTTCAATTGCGGTTACTTTAATAGACTAGGGTTGCGAAAGTGGTTCTTCTAAGATGATGCGTCGTTTTCACACCAATTCTTTTTAAAGGCAAAAAGAATTTTTCTCATCAACCTAATTTCACTGCTTCGCATTTTTAGTAATCCAAGGTTTCAAATCCATGTCCTTCTAACCTCTTTTATGATTGACAATTTCAGAGTCGTAAAAAAGATAGAGATGCTCGGTGCCTCTGCCTACTGCCTGGCAGGAATGTGTACGATTTATTTTTGCATATGGAAACTTTTTGCATTGGCTAATTATGTATTGACACGGTGTTGATCATTTAATTTTTAATTTGGTTTTATATCATCGGAAGTACTACCAAAATCAAGTGCGTTATGCTTGAGAAAAGAAGAGAACTCCCATTAGATCCGTGATTTTAATTCAGCGCCAATTCTAGAAATTCATTGAAGGTCAAGCAAGCATTGCTTAGTCGAAAATAATAACTCTTCTTCCTAATCGTTTTGATTTGCAGTAGAACGGTATTCCCTTTCAATTAGATATTGAGTCAAGGTTTATGATATTTTCCGGTCTTTATGCAAAGTGATCTCTGATGTGACAAATTTTTGATTACACTTTTCAAAGAAGACAGACATGTCTCTATTGACTGAAACTAACCAGGAATTAAGTCATCAAGTGTCTCAACCATCAAATGCGAGCAAAGCAAACTGCGATGAAATACATTCGCGATTTTAGCGCGAAAATTCAAAGTTATCCATTGTATTTACAGAAAAAATAAAATTGAGTTTGGAGTTTTGGCAGCAAATATGTTGACCCTAAAATAAATTCAAATTGTGCACTTGAAAATACCGTAAAATCAAATCTCATTTTTATCCAACAAAAAATCTGGTTTTACTTACTTGTGGCAAAGTGACAAAAGAAGGGCATTGTTGGTCCAACAATTTTTCCACGACGACGATAATTGCTGATGCGCAACAACGCACTTGTAAAATTTCGCACGAAAAGTTTTGCGTCCGCGAGGGTTAAGTAGTCAGTGCTATTCAATCATGGAGGTAAGTTAATGTTTGATTTTGTTCATTCCCATTCTAAATTGCCTCTTTACTTTTAGGCTCTCGTCAGAGTTCTCTGGATATTTTTGCAACTACGGATCTCATGTTCACAAGATCCTCAGCACGTAGTTACTTTTGCACCAAATTATTACTCATTTACCTCTATTGGTACCAATGAATTACCACCTGAAATCGCGGGTACTTTTAGTCCTTCGGGTCAATTAACTCAAGCTGTAACACCATCTTCAGCGGAATTTTCACCCTCGCAATTCCAAGATCAAAATTCATTTCAACCTACAACATTTCAAGAAATCAATTTACCACCAAACAATCAACAACTAGAAATTGTACCAATTTTACCGCCTAATAACAACAACGTTGAGCCTGATTACCAAGACTACCCTAATTATGACAATGAATACCCAGATTACCAACAAGCTGAGTACCCTGATTACCAACAGCAACAACCAGAATACCCTGATTACCAACAACAACCAGACTACCCAGACTACCAACAACAACAACCAGATTACCCAGACTACCAACAGCAACAACCAGACTATCCAGACTATCAACAGCAACAACCAGATTACCCAGATTACCAAGAAGAAGAACGACGACCGGACTTTGAATACCAACAGCAACCAGAATACCCTCAATACGAGGGTGAATACCCAGAAGATAATGTCGATATAGGTTTCGAAGAAGAACCAATCAATGGTTTTCAACCACTCCAAGTCATACCAGAAACAGATTTGATTTCTAATACAGAATCAAGCAATTTATTGGACCAAACTTCCGAACCATCTTATTACCAACCATCATATGATTATTACCAGCCACCGGAAGAACCCCTTATCGAACTTTTGGATAATTTACCAGCTGAAACATCTTTGACAGATCCCAATTTGCAGTGTTATGAACGGACATGCGACCAAAATATCACAGGTAAAATCCACAATTTTTATTTTGCTGTATGTACACACGTGCGATGGTTGAACTTGATTCATGCATACGCATATTTTAACACCGCCGACCAATTGATGACAAAAACAATTACAGGTAGTGACATGAGCTACGAAAGAGCCTTGGAAATCATTCAAACAGAAGAATACTTGACTGCTGCTGACGTGGATTTGATCGCCAAAAAGAAGAGGAGAAAGAAGAGGTTCATTAGCTTTACCAAGGTTAGGTGCAGCAACGGATTCAATGTCTTTAACAAAGTTAATTGTCCGAGATTCGATTTCGATCTCAGTAACATTTTCCCATTCTCATTGATATTTCGGGGACCTATCAGAGGACCCTTCGGGCGCCCTAGCCGACCTACCCGACGACCTAGATTCAGATTTAGGCCTCCACCACCCATAGGTATGATTGTGAATCAATTGGATTAGATGAAAAAAATGATGACTTTTCTCTTTTAGTGACGCAAACTGTTTTGGTGGACCCACCAATCATTCCAATCAATGTAGCCCAACCTGGTGAACCCGGCGGCGGCGCCCTACCCGATGCTAACCCATCAGCTGCAGCCTTAGCACCACCCGGACGACGTGCAGTGACAGTTTTTCCACCTTACCTTTTCCCAAGAACTGTTCCCGCCGTCTGTGTCATTTACCTAGATACACCCAAACCCAAGTATCCGAAACATGAATATGGGTATGGGTACCATGAAGGCAACCATCCCAAACCAGTGAGAAAACCACCTATACCATTCACCACTCGTGTGAAGAACTATTTTAGAAGCTTAAAATACCGGCACCGGCGGCATCGCGTGGCTAAAAGGGACACTGGATATGGGTACAAAACTACCAAAAAACCTAGAATTCATTTGCAAGAAGTGATTGCCTATGAAAGAACCTATGGTTTTAGGTGTACTATAACATTAGTCGATCGACAGAGTTGCCAATTGGGAGTCTCTTGTGATTCTGAAGGCAACCGATTAGCTGAAAAGAAGAAGAGGCAAAAACGACAAGCTGGAGAGGAATTTATCGCTGATGGACCTCCTGAATGTCGAACAGAATTGTCTCCCTTAGGATGCACTCCATTAAGAAAAGCTAAAAAATTATGATTGTGAGAAAATAATATTTATTTCTGATATGTACATATCTGGTGATAATTCACCTATTTTCGCCCTGATTTACTCTATACTCGACGATGATTGTCCGAAAAGTATGTCCTTGTCCTTGTTACTACATACAAATCGAACCAATGAGTGTAAGTGTAAGGACGGAGTCTGGACTAGTCAGACAAGCGAAGCCTTTCAGATAGGAGAACTTAATTGAGCCTCGAGGCCATATGATTGTTTTCTCACCCGTACTAAGTATCAAGTCGTAATTAAATCGCGGGAGCGCTTACAACTGTAGTCCACTAAAAACACCCAAGCGCGCCCCACACAGCATTTTAGAGAGCAAAATTGGCTGTTACCAAGGGGTCCAATATCTCTAGTATGCGCTTAGAAGTGAGTGTCCTCAGGTTCCTCAGGTTTTCTCTTGCTAAGAAAAAAGTTTCCTCCCGGATTCGAACCGTTGTCATGCTAGCCAGGTGTCATTCCCAACATACCACGAGTCCTTGTTACAGTGCGTGAAAGGCAAAAAACTAGTAAATAAACTGCGGAACAGTACTTAGTTCTCCACAATTAGCGTCATTGAGTTATTGGCTTCCCTGGCTGTTACATCTATTTGGAGAGTACATTGCAAGTGCAATGAACTTGCAATATATCAAACTTTTAGTCAGTGTTTTACTTTACGTTTCGCTTCTGGTCCTATTTTGCGTGTTTTACCTGGTTGGTCAATTGCAAGACTTCTTCAAGGGGAGAACGACCATCACTAGTCGGCTTGAAAAAGCCGAATATCTTGAGCCACCTACCCTGACTGTCTGTTTCGATCCACCTTTTAAGACATCGGTGGCTAGAAGGTTTGGGTTGGCTCATCACTTTGACTACCAAACTAAGGCATTGCCTAGTGGCACAGATTATGGGCAACGATTTCATCAACTAAGTTACATTCTAAATGAAGATTACAACGTTAGTATGTCTGTGTTTGACTTTAACCGAGAAAGCAAAACGGAAATCAATGAAGGGTTCAATGATGTTGATGGGCTACCCTTTGAAGTCATGTCTATTCAAAGCTCCACTAGTGGAACATGCCTGAATATTCAACCACGATTTGTAATCAAAGATCCTTTCACCTTGGACCTAGATATCAAGTCCACTGTTCAAGATGACCTGGACCAATTTAATAGGCTCAACGTTTACCTCACCTCTAAGAACGGTTGGCAAGGCATAAGTTCGGCAGATTGGCCTCAAATCAATCCTTCTAAATTGGAAATAGTCTTTAAGGAAAATGGATACACTTACATGGACTCGGTCAAAGCTACTGAATTCTATTTTGAAAATGGCGTCGATGATTCGGACCAATGCTGGACTGATGAAATCAATTCCGGATCATGCCCAGTCAAGTGCAAGTTAGTCAACTTTGCTGGCAATTTATCTCGTCTGCCCATTTGCCAGACACTGGAAGAAGTCCGTTGCATTTTAGGTCAAGCCAGTGAATTCAATGTTTTCACCAAATGCAATCAAAAGAAGAAAATGTTGACCTTCGAAGGAGATCTTATCCGGCTAAAAAGGTATCAAGACCATCAAGACGATGAATCTCAACATTTGAGAATTGGCCTATTTCAAATGAGCAAAGAAATCAAAGAAGAAATTGATGTTATCACCACTCAAGGATTGATTGGATCCATTGGTGGATATTTGGGCACAGTTTTTGGCTTTTCCATTTCAACTTTCGTCCTGTTCCTCATTGAAAATATCCTCAAGCGCACTGGTGATGAAACCATCAAGCCCATCAAAAACTGACATGAAAGAAGCAACAACTGATGAAAGTGAATTGTGATCCATATGCCAAAATGGAATGAAAATGTATTCAGTATTTGATATTAATGTAAAAAAGGTGTAAATGCTTGAATTGATGTGTCAATTGTACATTTTTAATGATGATCTTGATGATGAATTTGTTGTAATGTAAGTAATGATGTATCAATTGAAATGTATTGATGTATCAGTTGTAATTCTAATGCATTTTTCAAAGAAGAAGAATTTAGTCAAGGTCTTCATTCCGGATCCCTTATCAAATATCAACACTATTTTGAAAAGGGTGTAGATGATTCTGACTCAAGAATTGATCGGATCCATTGGTGGATCTTTGGGCATATTTCAACGTTCGTCATTTCTTAAATGGATAAAATCCTCGAGCATAATACTGCTGATCAAGCTTAAAAGAGTTTCAAATAGAAATCACCAGCCTAAAAAAATCTTGCAATGCAGCAGTGTAGTCACGTTGCAATTCGACGTGTTGAATTTCGACGGAAATTCTTGTCTGCTTTCCGGCCCAACGGCCAGATTCCACTCAGCCTGCTGGAGTACTGTACTCGTTCTACAATCAAAACTGCTTCTAGCCTCCTACAACAGCTGCTAAAGTAGACTCGGCGCCACTGCGACTACAAAGCATAAACACAGCAACGTTGTCCCCAACGCCTCCGCTTGCTGGCTTTGTGTTCCTTAAAAATCTTGGAAGGGGGGCCTAAAACCTCCAATCATGTCCCAATACCAACATTTTCCCAAGTTATTTGACTCAAAAACCAATTTCCACGTCACACTTTTGAAGAATGGCTTCAGTCCAGATCGATTAATGCTGCCGAAAAAGCCGTCAAAACCGACCATATTGCCTACCAAGCCCATCAAAATGGAGCCTGAAATTCATATTCAAGAAGGAAGTGAACCCTTAAAGTTCCCAGATGAAGATTTGCCAGAGGATGGAGCCAAGAAAGCCAAGATTGAAATCGGATCAAAAGAGGTCGTTGTCCATAAGGATTTCAATGAATTGAAGAAGAAAGTCACTCCACAACCACATATTGAAATCATAGGTAAGCAAAACTCGTCAAATTCAATGAAGGTAATGTTTGTCATTTTGTATTCTTGTCATTTCACAAGAAATTTTCCTAAATCCAAACTTCTTTTCTAATTTCACCATTTCGATTTAGGAACTTTTACGTGAAATGGCAAGAAGCCAAAGACAAATATTGAAAATGAATTTTAGATGTTGTGATTTGACGAGAGACTTTATCGATGTTTGAAAAAATCCAATTAGGCGTCATATTTCAT
This sequence comes from Oithona nana, assembly GCA_900157175.1. Taxonomy (NCBI): domain Eukaryota; kingdom Metazoa; phylum Arthropoda; class Copepoda; order Cyclopoida; family Oithonidae; genus Oithona; species Oithona nana. Next base: position 22,452 of record LT728004.1, read on the forward strand.
CCTTTACAGATTCGTCATCATCGTTAGTAAGGGAAATCAATTTGGATCCAAATGACATAGTTATCACCAAAGAAGATGATTACGATGAAGCTCTTGAATACGTCCCGGAAATGTTGAATCCGTTCATAGTTGAAGCCGGCCACGTATTCAAAAATCCAATCATGGAAAACTTTTATGAACTCAAAGTCCAACGAAACATTATGATCAAACTTGCTCCGGAAGCTATAGAAGATCAATACATTCTAGTAGCTTTGTACCATTCTCATCCAGAATACGCTAAAGAAATGATCTACAACACAAACACTCAGATGCTTGCTACACCTAATCAAACAGCATTTACCTTGATCAGTACATTGGGATCTGCAGAGCCACACTATACAAATGTTCAAGTCCCTGAGATGCAGATGAAATTCAAAGCGGCCATAACAAGATTGAAAAACTCAAATTGCTTGAACATGAAGTTCGTCGTAGTATCGACAGATAAGCAGAATTTTGGCGACAAAAAAGAGGGCAAAGAATGGCATTTACTGATACTACCATTGACTCCTTTCAAAGCTGAAGAGTTGAAATGTTCATCAGATCCAAAACTAAACTTGACTGATTTGGTGCCACATTCGGCCATTCGATTACAAGTGCGAGAGGAGATCCGAAAAAATTCCCGGTTGGCAAAAGACCATCGATGCATAGAGGTCAAGTTTCCTATTGTCAAAAGTCGGAAAAGGAAGCGTATGGAGGAGCAGTACTTGATGCTGATCAAGCAAAGGATCCAAAGAATGGGCAATCTTGAACTTGAACAACATCTGGCACGTACATGTCAATTTGACATTAAATAAGATTTGGGCAAATAAATATCAATCGTGTATACTTCAAGTACGTCTTAAAGATTTTTGATTTGCTTTCTTTCTCGACAATTTGAAATTGAAAGTGGTAATCTTTTGAAAGACAACGTTTGAAGTCATACTATCTATCATTCATACTACAAGAGAGGTTGCGTGTCCATTAAAAAAATATATTCCGCTTTATCGCATTTTCGTGAACTTTTGATGCTAATCTCGCATCTCTCGCACCCCTATAGAAATGCATGTCTGGTTTTTTGCTCATGATCATGCGCCAACTTTTTTTTTGCAGACTTTGGTTTATGGTAATGTATTTTGAGGAACACGGGGATTTTTGATTATTCTCTTGTTCTCAGAATCCTTTTCATAAACTCGAGATTTGGACTTAGATAGGATAATTGAGAATGCAGATAGACTCAGATAAAGTTCCTGCGAAAATTATTCATGCAAAATGCGTCATGATTTTTCTAACTTTTTGCATGGCTAGAGATATAGTTCAATGACTCAAATCTTTGTCTACTTATCCTGCTGCGCATAAGTTCCAATTGGATGATGAACTTCTTCTTTAGAAAAGAGGAAACGCATTTAGCTGAGCTGTATCCGTTTTTAAGCGCGAGCATCGCATCGCGCTTCTACATCTTTGTATTTTCTCCATCCACGATTTCTCAATTCTTACCACCCTAGACCTAATTTGGTAATTCTTACCACCCTAGACCTGGTTTGGTAATCCTTACCAACCTAGACCTGATTTGGTCATAGCTTCTACAACTTCTAGCAAATTCTAACATAAGTAAAATTCTAGAAACAAAATTAATATTCTAGAAACAAAATTAAAATTCTAGAACATCTAATTTGACCTTCTAGGATATTTTTTAAACTTCTATGCTCGCGCTTATAGACTGAAAACTTTTTCAGTCTTGTTTCCCTTTGACAATTGCTTTGTACAAGATAAATAAATCACCCTTACTATATTCCATAT
>LT728004.1:28017-93494 GCA_900157175.1 Oithona nana
ACGAATTTTGCAATTTTTGGCCTCGGATGGCCTCGGAGGTCGGATCTGAGGTCACCCGGTCACCCTAAATCGAGGTCGCTGAGCAACTTTCGACTTCAGTCACAACCCCCAAAAACGCTTCCTTCTATGATTTTTTGACACCCCAAATAGCACATATCAGCTGACGGCCTCGGAGGCCGCGGAGGCTGGCCTCGACCGGCCTAAAACCAGCGCCCTCGTATGTAAGGGCTGCATGCAAAGTAAAGACTTGAGAATTATCGCCACACACATGCCCGAATATAGCAATAGACGCATAGCAACACCCAACGGCCAATACATGTACCCTGGCTTTAAAAGTATCATTTCAAACTGGGTATAAGGCAGCAAAGGTTTGAATCTTGAAGATCAAATATTTCAAAATAGAATTTATGTATTACACAAATCAATAATTTCTGATGCACTATCCGGATGTGTGTAAGGATTTTCCGTAAAAGTTTGGTGGCCCAAACTAAAAGCAGTTATAAAAAGATGTTTGTCGGTCTTACTGCTTGATGGGCGATGGGCGATGGCTTGTTACAGTACAGACTCGATTAAATTTCCACTGCAACTCAAATTCTGTCAACGTTGTCAATTTTCTCAAGAACGAGATATCAATAACGATATGAAATAATAGAAATAGGCATCTTTTTGATTTCGGACTGTGTATTTCTACTATACGATTTGCCTTTTGCAACTTATGTAACTTCTTGTTTTTCCCCAATGCAATTATTTTGACGCAGCATATATTGTTCCAAATCTAGATAATCTTCTATGCGTAAATAAAGCAAAAATATGTTGTTTTGCAAGTTTTTGCTCCCCCAAATTAAAATTTTTGGAAGAGCACACATTTTTCACAAGTCTAGAAGATCACAAGGTTTAGAATGCGTATTGCGTATGAGAATTTTGCTCATTCTTCTAGTGAAGAACATCAATATTATCTACCAGATTAATGAGATGAATCAGAATAACATCAAGACTTTAAAATTACTTCAAAAATATTGGACTTGGGTAACTGGCAAAGATTGGGGTACAGATGAGTCCGGAATCCGGATCCAGGTTTGTACCTTAAAAAAAAGGTATTTCGCGGCCAATCTTAATTTTAAATCAGCTAGGAAAATGATGGTTCTATTTACAAACCACAATTACACTGTTTAAAAGTGTTACAATGTTGTGACTGATTTGCAATCTATCCGTGTCCAGCCCGAGGTTGCGTTAAAAGTGACTACAAACTTCCGCTATTTAATATACAATTACAAGCATGCATCTGAATCTGACGTAGGTAAGTGACAAAAACGGACGACGTAGTGACCTGTGGATTCTTATCACCGGGATTTTGATAAGGCAGCAACGGCAGAAGTCTCCTTTTTGTCTGACTCATTGAGAAAAGAAAAGGGCGTAAAAATGGCCCCCTACAAAGTTTTCATCACGGATGATACCGAAACCGTAAGAAGAACCGCAACTTCCTTGACTTTGGATGACAATGCAACTGTGGAAGAAATGAAAAAGGCTTTAAGTGACGCAGAAGGCTTTCACGAAGAACGTTACCGGATTTTGTATCGCAAACCGACTCACGATGAAGCATTGGACGACGATGATATCCTAACTGAAGTGGTCAAAGAAGATGGAAATTTTGTAGCTGAGATTTCAAAGTTGGGACTGTTTGACGGCACAATTGATTTGACTTACGAAGATCAAAGTTGCATTGGCAATGCCAGTATCTTGATGGGTTCACCTAAGGATTTTGAGCATTTTAAGCTGAATCATGACAAAAACAACATGAAATTGAAGAGAGGTATTTGATAATTCATAGTGTTTGAAAATAAGTAAAGACCGTGATATATCACGGTCTTTAAAAATAAGTTCGTCAAAATGAAGGTTTCCCGCTTGAATTTAATAATGTAAAAAGTGTAAACATAGTTTCACAATTTTTTAACACTTTCCTTTTCAATCTAGGAAAAGCACGAGAACCCTTCAAATTCAAATGGTTGGATAACAAATTGGCCATCGTTGAAAAGGAAACAGATGCCGAATACATTGCCTACCAATATTTCATCCGGAACAAATGGAGCCTCAAAGTGATCAAACAAGACGAAGGACAAGTTCCCAAATGGATTTTAAAGAAAAAGAACGAAAATGGACAGTTTATCACGCTTTTTGGAAAGCAAAAATCCTACCCCGAAACCAGAGAAAAGATTCGTCGAAGTGTTATGCTCGAAGCCGAATGAATAAAGCAGAAACTGATTTTTGAATTTTCCCGCGCTTTTTGTTAGTCTCTCTTTTCACGAGTTAAGTAGGAGGAGAAGAAACTGAGTCTGCAACAGCTGACAAATGATAACAAGAACACAGTAAAGAAACTTCGTAATATGACAAACACTAGGCTATCACTTGTTCAAAAAGGTCATCCCTGATAAAATGCATTGACATTTGCAAAATGACGATTAATCGTTTAAAAAATACCTAAAATCCAATCATGGGTGCTAAAGAATCCAAGCAATTTCCCATATCTTACGAGGAGGCCGTTCGACGAGGTAAGTCGAGGATTTTTTGCACATTTGTCCTACTTTTCAGCCTTTGTCCTTCTTTGTCCTTTCCTTGGGGTTAAGAATGGTATAAAGGCCATTTTAGACCTTGAATTCAATAGTTTTTATGCAATTTTGACATTTCTGACGTTTATATTAACAGTGACAGATGGAGAAAAGCGAAGGCTTCAAGACGCTTTTCGAAGGTTGGCAGGAGCCTCAGGACTTATATCGAGGCTGACCTTCATCAGGGAAATCGTTGGAGATGGTTTACCTCATCCTCTAGCGGAGCAGATCTACAATTTATGCAACGGCCTCAATATCAACAGTGTCAGCAATGGATCCTTCAATGGATCCAATCACAAAGGTCTAAATTTCCGCGAAGTTTTATCTTATTTGGTCCTGATTACGCGTGGAACTCATGAAGAAAAAGTCAAGTTTATTTTTGGTCTACTGGCCTCAGAGGCCGGGATGATTGACAGGTCGGATATGATCAGACAGATCAGAGATTGGGAGAATGGGTACTTGCCCGAAGCCGTGGCATTGTTGTTTAGCGACACGGATAAAGTCTCCTTTGAGGACTTTGTCAAGTGGCTGGATAGCAACGCTGAATGTGTCTCAATTTCAAGGTAAGATATGCAATGACACGATCACTTTTATACACACATCAAATCTAAAGTTGATCTTCTCGTATTGTTGTAGATGGCTTTTATTACCCAATCCGAATTTATCCTTGGTCAACAAAATGGACACTCCGACATTTTACCAGACATTGGCTGGAGTCACTCATCTGGAAGAACAAGAAGTGGTGGAATTAGAGAAACGATTTTGGGAATTGGCCAGTCAATCTTCATCCAATCAAATTGACATTTCCACCATTAGTTCTTTAGTCTCTCCGCCTTTACCTTCAGTCTTGGTCGCTCCATTTTTCTCGGCTTTGGATGAAAATGAGGATGGTCACATAGACTTCAAAGAACTGTCTTGTGGAATGTCCGCCGCGTGCCGTGGACCCGAAATGGAACGGCAAAAATTCTGCTTCAAAATCTTTGATGCAGACAAAGATGGAGTATTGAACATTGAAGAAATCAATACCATGCTCAACTGTATGGTTGAAATACGCAACCAAACGTTGCCTCCAACCGAACGTCAACATCCCAATGTTGAACAAATGATCAATGAGATATTAAATAACGGCAAAGTCGTTCTTTCCATCGAAGATTACTTGGTATGGACCGCGAAAAACAAGGATTTGCCCGGCGAATTTGCCAAGCTGATTTACCAATTAAGTCATGTCGTGCTTGGCCTCCGACCTCCACATCGGCAAGCCGAAGGAGAGATCCTAAGAGGTTGGCTGGACCGTGAAGAAAAGGCCGAAATGAATCCTGGTCAGATTTGGTACCTGCTCAACATGGACTGGTGGAACTCATGGCAAGCCTATGTCAACTTTGTGCCTAAAAGTAAAGCAGCGAATAACGAGATTGTTCAACATAACCAATTCGACTCAATGACGGAAAATCATGGCCTTCGGCCTCCATCCTCGATGGCCTCTAACGGAGTATCTTCAAATAATGCAACACCCACTCCATCTCCTCTGGTGTCAAGAAAGAACAATGTGCCCTCGAGGCCAGGTTTAATCGACAATTCCAACCTCATTCAAACACCTAGTCATAAAGTCAGCAGCCTCACTGGTGAAGGAGGCCGCTTAAAACCTAGCCTCAAATTGATCAATGGAAAAGATTATCAATTGATCCCAGAAAGGCTCTGGAGAGCGTTGATTCAGTGGTACGGCGGTGCACCAGCTCTACCCCGACAAATCATCCGGACCAAGAGGGGCGAGGTCGAGTTGGAACTCCATCCTTTAAGCATCAAATTGATGAAGCATCAGACGATCACCAGGCAGCCAAACCACGTTCCCACCGTTATAGGTAATGTTCAACTTGACAGTTTTATGCACTAGATGACGTTTTGAAGTTTAGGTTACATTGAGACTAAAGTTGATCTTCCTTTATAGGAGGTTATAGCGCAGCAGCAATGCAAGCCACCGGAGCCTCATTTAGCGGCCTCGGATCAGCACCCCCGACTACCACCCGCAGGTACCACGCCCATCAGGCAGCCTTCAGTCGGCGGACGACTATTTTCTTAATCGAAGAATTCCTCTGTCAGAGGTTCAACACCAAGCCTGAGGACTTGAGGTTATGGCATTTCAAAGACGAGTCCCACATGAGATTACTTGTCGAGCCTTCAGCTACTTTAGAGGACATTGGAATCAAGGACGAGGACAGCATTCTTGTCGAGGTCAGATCAAGAGACGGCACATGGCCGGAAGAAATCAGCAGCTTGACTACTGAAGGCCGCAGATCCTCCAGTACTGCTCCATTGAACTCCGCAGTCCTCAATGTGCCAGGGATCACTGGCCTCAATAATCTCGGCAACACCTGCTACATGAACTCAGCTCTGCAGTGTGTTTCTAATACCAAGATTATGGCGCAATACTTTCAGAAGAATTGCCACTTACATGAGCTTAATCGAACCAATCCTTTGGGATTTCATGGACATGTTGCAAAAAGGTTCGGAGATTTGGTTCGTGATATGTGGTCTCCATCGGCCTCCAAAACCATTGCGCCCATCAAAATGCGATGGACCATCAGTCGCTACGCCTCTAATTTCAGCGGATTTCAGCAACAGGATTCGCAAGAACTTTTGGCTTTTCTACTAGATGGCCTTCATGAAGACCTCAACCGGGTGATGGTCAAACCATACACGGAATTGAAAGATAGTGATGGACGTAAAGATGAAATCGTGGCCTCTGAGGCCTGGGATAATCATGTGAGGCGAAACAAATCTGTGATCGTCGACCTTTTCCATGGCCAACTCAAATCAAAGGTCACGTGCAAGGTCTGTAATCATGAAAGCGTCAAGTTTGATCCTTTCACCTACCTCTCGCTCCCCTTGCCCATGGAGTCCTCCATCTACTTGGAAACCATCGTCATCAAGCAGGATGGCAGCATGCCGGTCAAGTACGGCTTGACCTTGGACATGGAGGCCAAATATTCAGATATCCGACCTTTGCTAAGTCGATACAGTCGGGTTCCAGCCGATCATTTACTCCTGGTGGACATTGTGCAATCCCAATTTAGAGTCAGCGCTCAAGAAGAAACCAAACTCAAAGGTCTTAATGGATCTTGCTTGTTTGCTTACGAGTTCAGACCTTTAGAGCCTTTAAACGATTTTAAGAAATCTGTGGTAGAAGCTCCTCCTCAAACTCTTTCCGAAATCCAGAGAGGAACTGTTTCAGGTAAAAGCGAGTTTCGATTACTTTCTTGGGATAATTTTGCTATTAAACATTTTTTTTTCACATCTTTCAGAAGAGATCAAAACTCCGAAAAGAGGCGAGGGTAGGACAACAAGTAATTCCAGTTGTGATAGTACTAAAAATGGATCATCGGAGGTAAGCTCTTGGCCGGCTCAAATCTGCATGAGTGGCATTTCCTTCTGCCTCAAGGTATGACAATCGACGTAGGGTCACTTTACTTCAATGGACAATGATGTATTATTTCTAATCGCTGTGTACATGTTGTTTAACAGGAATTTGTACATATCAGTCCAACGTACTTGAATATGTGTTTTGCTGATCTGATATGCAACTTGCAAGAGAATGTGCCAAACAAAAAATGTCATACGGAAGCAAAAGAATTGCCAATCTCTACTCTGAATTTGAGCTTTTATTATCGTTTCTAATAATGCAGTAGAAATCTAGATTTTCTACTAAAACTTTTGCTTCTTTTCAATACTATATAGAGGATGCATATTAGGCAAAAATCACGAAAAATGAGACATTTTTCAGTCATTTTTGTCTACTGTGCATGGTGACGGGACTTCTTCTTCTATTTATAGTGCTTTCTGTTTGCTTTTTCCTTTCAATTTCCTTTCCTTTCCATTTTCGACGTTTTTGAGTCTCTTAGAAAAACTAAAAGATGTTCTACTCTTTTTATTTACATAGTTGAGTCCAACTAAAAGTCAAGTTGAAGAAGAGTTGGAGAAACTGGAAGCGTTAAAGTTTTCATCTTCAAATGACTCAAGTTCTCACCAAGGAAACGAAACTGCGCTTTTGAATGGCAGTGTCAGTAAGCAAGGCCAACAAAGTCCTTTATCCAAAGATGAGACGACTACTGTTACCAGCGTGGTTCCAACGACGCAATCTTCATCCTCAACTTCGCATTCACGGCAGAGCAGCTTAGCCTCATCTACGGCCTCCAACGAGGCCAAGAATCAGAGAACTACTCAAGGCCTAGGGGACTGTCATAAAGGTCTTATGGTTGGCCTTCATCGTAAAATGGTAATTTTCCTAATGAAAATCAGCAATTTGGAAAAAGAACAAAAAAATCTCAGTAGAAACACCTTGGAATTTCACAAGATTATTGTAATTTTTGTCTATTTGCATTTTACCGGATTTTTTTTTTTAACTTTTCTTATAGATGCCCCAAGAAGTTTACTTTTTGTCGACTGAAAAGTATCGTCCAGTGATATTCGGGTTACCCTTGATCATTCAATGTTGTGCTACAACTACTTATCAAGACATTTACAAAGCTGTTTGGACTCAAGTCAGTCGTCTGGTCTCTCCTTTGCCGCCTCGGGACTCGGGAATTCAAAATCATGCCACTGACTGGTAAGTGCACATTTGCACTGAAATCTTCAAGGAAAGTCAATCAAAAATGCATTTTCTCCTTCTTTTTTGCAGTGATGACAGCCTGGGATACGAGTACCCTTTTGTGCTCAAAGTCGTTCAAGAAGGCGGATCCTGGTGCGCTTGGTGTCCGTGGCATAGATTCTGCCGAGGCTGCGAGGTTCCATGTACAACTCAAGAATTCGCTTTTGCCGCTTCATACATTGCAATAGATTGGGACCAAACTGCCTTACATCTTCGCTACCTTTCCGACCAAGAAAAGGCCTTTTTCGAGGATGCCTCCGTTGAGGCCTCGTTAAAGGCCGCCACTGAGCCAATCACCCTCAAAAAGTGTTTAGAAGCCTTTACTCGGCAAGAAGAACTAGGAGACGAAGAGAAATACTACTGTTCATCCTGCAAAAAACACCAATTGGCCTGGAAAAAGTTGCAAATTTGGAGATTACCACCTATTCTAATCGTGCATCTCAAGAGGTTCCATTTCGTCAATGGACGTTGGATCAAGTCCCACAAGATTGTGGACTTTCCGCATCAAGGCTTGGACCCCACAGACTACTTGGCGGCCACGCCGCAGCAGACTATCAAGCGACATAAGGAATTAATGAGCTTAGGGTACCGTCAATCCCGGACCACCATGAAGAGCAGTTTTACCGTCAATGGAACAATCACTGAAGGGTCCGAAGGCGAGTCCTCATTGACTAGTGTTGAGGACGAGGGCGAATCGGAGCCTGAAGTGATCAAAGTCAATGGTCACTTAGATGATTCCGCGGTTGGGCCTAGTGATAGTAGTGGCCTCATAGGAGCTTCTAATGATGAGGATGATGAGGATCCTTCGACAGAGGAAGTATTTGAGAAGAGGAACAATGTGATCTTTAGTCCAACAGCGGGCCGGAGGCGAAGTAGACAACAAAGTACAAGTCTTATGAGGCACCCAATTGAGGATGACAACCTCAAAGATTTTCATGAACATAAACTCCTAGCGGATCGTGACCCCTTCGATATTTCCTACAACATGTACTCAATGGTGGTAAGTGCATTATGAATCATCAATTCTTCTAATCTGGTTTTGAGCACTGTGTGAGGTCATAGAAACTTAGCGCAATTTCCTTATCTATCTTTCCTGATGACCTCGGTTTGTCGGGATTGTTGCGAGATTTTTGAAAAATGCTTATCAGGTGCGACTAACGTAAAAGCCTGATTATGAGTGCGTAAATGAGGAATTTTATGAATGATTTTTTCTTCGGTACCTATATCCAATATCCGATTATATTGACAATGATGTAATTTTTGCTGCCAAATTGAAAGTAATGGGCTCCATTTTCTTCGCAGTGCCATTCCGGTGTCCTTGGCGGAGGCCATTACATATCCTACAGCAAAGGAACTTCAGGGAAGTGGTACTGTCTCAATGACAGTGCTTGTAAGGTAAATCCTATTAAGTTCACAATTTTCAATGATTTTTAACTTTACTTTAAAAACATGTAGGAAATCAAGGAAGAGGCCATGGAGAGAGGAACGGCGTACATGTTATTCTACGAGCGGGAAGGTCTGTCGACCTCGGACTACTTGCCGAAGGTGGACGCGACCTCGCTGCCGGACACCAAAGATCTCGAGGACGAGCTTGAAGTTGATTTCAAAAAGCATTGCAGCCTCATGTAATAATCAGATTTCGCTACTTGAAAAAAAAGAGTAGCAGCTGTGCATACATGAAGAGTAGCATTTTATTATTGATAAGAGAATTTCCAATTTTTTCTATGCTATTATCAAAAAAAAGTAAAGTTGTTACTACAGAGAGAGACTCAAATAAATGTGATTTGTCAGATGATATCAGCGAAAAATCGTTATTACTTATCAATATCATAGATATATAGATTGCGTTGGCTTCAACAAGAACGCTTGCACTCATTCATGCTATACGTCGCACTATTCATCAGTTCGATTTCTGCCTTTGTAACGATAAGGACAAAGCGAGTAGTAGTAGAACAGCATTGTTTCAAAGCACTTGAAAAAAGTTTGCGAAAACCACGTGAGTTACACATTGTTTGTATGAAACTTTCAATTTGACGTATTTTTGGGCCAAAACATTTTTTGACATTTCGAAAGATTTTGAGTTATTTTGACGTAAGTGACAGGTCGCAGAAAACTGAGTGAATTGTCAAAGTAAAAAGTTCGACAACAAAACATAAAGAGCAGCGTACAAAGCCCTTATTTTTAGTGTTCTGTAAAAAAAAATACCAAAAAAGTATAAAAATTCATAGGGACAAATTATGTATTTTCACTACTTTTCTAGAAAAAAAGTTTTCGTGTCGTTGCTACAACTGCTGATGACAGTTCTTGCGTGGCATGACCTCAGTACAGACGATAGTTACCCAGCCTGCCGTTCGCCAAGCCGGCCATGGACGGAATACTCCTAGTACAGAGTGCAACATCGACGCTACAGCTGAACTCGAAGGAGTGAAACAGATTGTGCAGAAAGTCCTTCTCTCAAGTCAAAAACGGCGATCAGTCCTTGCCCGACTCTCTTCCAAACTGCCTCGAAAAAAGCGTCACGCGGGGCCGGCCTCCGAGGCCCCAACGCCGCCAGGCTCAGTGGGTTCGGACAGCGTCGTAATAGCAACCGAGGACATGAACCCCGAGACCTTGTCCTTGCCCCCAACGAGTGCCTCATTGTCCTCCTCACCTTCCAACAATGGTCAGACTAAAGAAGCTTCCAAAGAGGCCAAAGAGGCCGAAAAAGGCCAGCCAGAGACCAAAGGATGGCTCTACAAGTGGACCAATTATATCAAGGTATGGAAACTTTGCTTTGTTGTCATGTGATTGCAAAACTCGATTTTTCTTTGTTATGATTTTTTGTGAGTCAAAATCCATCCCGTCAAAAAAAAAAAACTCGTCAATTGACTGCAATTCTTTGTTTATTCAGTATCTCTCCACTTTCATTTCACGAATTTTTTGAAGGAAAATGTGATAGTTTGTTTTGCGTGCGTTGCTTCAAGAACATAGAAAGAATGTAATGTTTACACATATACAATTTACGTCTGGAATTTGAGTTTGACAGCTAAGTTGCCTAGCATATCCAATGCGGCTCTTTTTAGTAGTTCAAAGTAAATTTTCTAGGAAATGTATTAACAATCCTTATATTTCATGTGACACTCATGACATGACACTTATTGGTTATTAGGAATATTGATTTGATTGAATCCGGATTAACTAACACAGTCACCCATGAACATACGCGTGTTTGCTCACCTGATCTTTTCTTCAAACAACTTCTATCGCTTCTATCGAAATTGCGCAATATTTGGCATGCCAGTCTCTCTCTTGTACATTGAACTTTTAAAGATGTAATTCTTTATCAGCAAATGATGTCGAAGTTTTCTTAACGTGAGAATGCAATTCATGAATTTTTCAGCCTTAGCAATATTAACGTAGCATTGCTTAGCATCGATTCCTTGGGGATCTGGAGGCGTTTTCTTGATTAAAGAAAATGCTGCAATCTTGGCCTCCGAAACACAACTTTTCTTCCATGTGCTTTGAAGATTCATTTTTGTGGCCTCCAAGGCTCCTTTTAGAAAGCTTAGTTTTCCCACACATTTCTCTTACATTTTCAGGGATATCAGAAACGTTGGTTTGTCCTTGCCAATGGCCTTTTGTCGTACTACAGAAACCAAGCAGAAATGGCCCATACTTGTAGGGGCACCATTTCGTTGCATGGCGCACATATTCACACTGAAGATAGTTGCAATTTCATCGTTTCCAATGGCGGTGGAACACAAACCTTCCATTTACGAGCCTCGTCCGAGGTCGAACGTCAGCGTTGGGTAACAGCCCTGGAGTTGGCCAAGGCCAAGGCCATCCAACGCATGGAATCTGAGGACGATGAGTCGATCATCAACGACACCGATGACGTTGACATCACAGCTGAGATCGACAAGGGGGAGTTAACTAATGTAGTCAAGATGTTGGGGTCCAAGTTGGAAGATTTGCAGACATGTCATGATTTGATAGTTAAGCATGGACTGGCCTTGCAAAGGTCGCTCGGCGAGATCGAGAATAGTCATAATAACCAAGACAATCGGAGTAGTGAGCATGGAAGCCTTGTTAAAGCTGTTAATGAACGTGCCACTTTGTTCAAAATCACTTCCAATGCCATGATTAATGCTTCTGCTGAATTCATTGAGTTGTGTCAGGTAATACTCAATCCTTTTGACAACAACAACATAAATCTCGTCAAATCGCAACACCTATCATTTTCACGACATTTTTCAGCATTATTTTCTATGTGGAATTTTTACGAAATTTTTTTTCCTTATTCAGGGGCACGGCCGTAAATGGCAAAAAGTATTGTCAAATGAACGCGAGATCCGCCAACGTTTAGAAGACATGGTGGAACAACTTGCCAAACAACATTCCCACCTTGAAAACAGGGTGCGCAAAGAAATCGAGCACGAAGGTCAACAAGGTCAACAGCATCAAACTGAATTACCGTCAGCTTCAGTCAGTTCAGCGAATATCAATTCTGAAACGAACCTGATCAACAACAACAGAGCCAAGTCACCAACCTCCGGAACCAACTCCGACGACGACGATGAGTTTGAGGACGCCATAGACGACAATGAGATTTGCTTCCACATACCCATCCCGCCTACCCATAGGCGAACTTCGTCCGAAGAAAGCACGGCCTTCAAGTCCGAATCCGACCTTCAAGAATTGAGCGAGAGTGACGACGAGCACAAGGAAGAGACATTCAACGTGGTGCAAAGAAAAAGTGCTAATATGTCGTCGGAAACACCCGAAAAAGCCAATAAAGGTCAAAAGGCCACGGCCTTGAAAGATGCAAAGAAATCTTTAAGAGTACGCCGTAGTCGGATTCCAGATAGGCCCAATATTTCATTCAGTCTGTGGAGTATCATGAAAAATTGCATTGGCAAGGATCTGAGCAAGTAAGTTGATCAACTTTGAATTTTCTCGCGCTTTTCAAACTGATCATGACCTGATTTTCTTATAGGATTCCTATCCCCGTCAACTTCTCAGAGCCCTTATCCATGATTCAAAGGATCACCGAGGACATGGAGTACAGTGACATCCTGGACAAAGCTGCTCAATGCCAGGATGACTGTGAACAGTTGGCCTACGTGGCGGCCTTCACTGTTTCCGCTTTCGGATCTACGGCCATTCGAACCTCCAAACCTTTTAATCCGTTGTTAGGAGAGACTTTTGAGCTCGATCGCAGCGAGGATCTTGGCTGGCGATTGATCACAGAACAAGTCTCTCATCATCCCCCAATGTTAGCTCAGCACTGTGAAAATGCACAAGGTCTTTGGACCACCTACCAGGTACATGCCTGATTTATGGCGCCAAAAATTCAAATTAATATCATAATTGCTTTATTTGCAGGAATTTACAATGAGGTCCAAGTTCAAGGGCAAATATTTAGAGGTCGAGCCTCTGGGTATAACCCATTGCCATTTTCCCAACGGAAACCACTACACTTGGCGTAAAGTCAAGACCATCGTGCACAACATTGTCATAGGCAAATTGTGGATCGACCAAGTGGGTGAAATGGAAGTCATCAACCACAAAACCGGTGACAAGTGTCACTTAAAATACGAGCCCTACAGCTTCTTTGGGGGCGTGGCCAAAAAAGTCCACGGAACTGTGATGAACAAGGACGAAAAGGTCGAGTGGATTCTCAATGGTACTTGGGACACCAAAGTCGAGGGTGCCAAAGTTATTGGCGAATCCAAGGATTCCAAAAACAGGTCGACGAATCTCGAGGTCGGTCCTTCGAGGTTGCTCTGGAAATATAATTTACCCTGTCCCGAGGCGGCAGCATACTACAATTTTTCCACTTTTGCCTGCGAGCTTAACGAACACGAAGAGGGCGTGGCTCCCACAGACTCGAGGCTGAGGCCGGATCAGAGGCTGATGGAGGACGGGGCTTGGGACGCAGCTAATGCTGAAAAAGTCAGATTAGAAGAAAAGCAACGAGGCGTGCGTAGGGCGCGCGAGGCCGAGGCTGAGGCCGCGGCCTTAAATGGTCAACCCTACGAAGGCTACCAACCCACGTGGTTCAAGAAGGTAGTTGACGAGCAAAACGGGGGCAAGCTAATTTATGCCTACCAAGGAGGTTACTGGGAGGCCAAGGAAAAACAAGATTGGTCCAAATGCCCAGAGATATACTAAGAAAACAAGAAGAACCAAACCAATCTAGATTTCAATTCTATGAATTCCAAGCAAAAAAGTGTTATAAAATCTATCGCGACTACTACGAGACAGAAATGAACGATGCAAAATGTTAATTTCATGAGACTAAATTATCTGATGTTATTTTTCTTTGTCACTTTTCCTCATGTTTATTTTTAGCGCAAGTGGAACAATTCAAAAGTGTCATTTTTCCGGAATCCGGAATCTTAGAATCCAATCGAAATTGGCAAGCAGAGATCACGCCAAGGTAGGTAACCTGCCGGACATGTTTTGTTAGCTTCTTCCTTGCCATTCTTCAGCTTTTCTTGCGCTTTGGTTTTGGCCAATTGAAATGCTTTGGCAATTTCAGTCACCATTTCCTAAAATTACATAGTTCTTATGGATCTACATATATATTAGCGGTCCCCTTATTCTGTCCTGGACTTTGTCTGCTATAGGAAGCCACACCGTTTGACCTACAACGTTGAGACTTTGCATGTAGCCTCTACTCACTGGTGCCTTGGTTTTAGGCGATATGAGGCTGGCCTTCGCGGCCTCCGAGGAAGCTAGCTAATAAGTGCTATTTGGGGTGTCAAAAAATCATAGGAGGTGGTGGTTGAAGTCTAAAGTTGCTCAGCGACCTCCGAGGTCGTTCGAGGCCGCGACCAAGCTTACCGCCGGAGGCCTCGCAAGTAGTCGCCGAAGGCGACGGATTGCGAGTTCATGATATAATGAAAACTGAAGAAAACAAACTTACGGACATCCATTTCAGATGAATTCTACGCATACGAGAGATCGGATAGTTGGCATAGTGTGGCGCATGAGGCGTGTATGCAGCATTGCATTCAAAGGTTATAATGGCCACCAAAACGCAAGAATAGGTCAGTATTTTATACATCTTTGTTCTTCAGTCTTCTTGAGGCGACTACAAATACCAAACTGCAAATATTTTGGGAGTTTTGTAACATACATACTTAACAAATACCAAAAATACTCGACCTTTCAAAATATTGAAGTAGGGAAAGTAGGTATTGTAAACAATGTTTGGAAATCATCTAAAAGTCTCATTTGTACTATTTACATAATTATGCTACTTCTTCAGTTTTCTAAATAAAAAATATACATCAATATCTACAGGTACAATTTAGGCTATTTTTGGTGCAAAAATTCAAATATTTTGAAAATGTGCGATCCACAAAGAAGAAATGTTATTTTTGGCGACAAAATCAAATGAGACATTTTGATGGATTTTCAAACACTGCGATGTTTTGAAAAAAACCTGTGAAACTGGTATATGTATGTTATAAAATGCATACATAATAAATTGAGATTACGAAATCATTTCAAAGTGGTTTTATAAAAGAAAAGGTCAACTTTCTCTTCGTGACCGAAACCAGATTTGAGTTTCGGTCAACCGAAATCATAACCGATACCAAAAAATTTTGAGCGAAATTTCTATTTTTTTCAAATCTTCATTAGTCATTTTGAGCTTATAAACGACTGAATAATATAGAAAAATATTTTTTACCCGTTATTGTTCAGATTGTTCACACTTTTTGGTTTCGGTGAATCACTACTTTATCTTGACTATAAGTAGCACGCACCCAAACCATTTGGTTACATTGCAACCATGAAACTCGTCCTCTTCATAACCATTTTCTTGACCCTTGAAGTCTTTGGTAATCCTCACCATCATCATGGAAAAGATGACGAAGTCTTAGGTAGTCCTCACCATCATCATGGAAAAGATGACAAAAAAGAACGAATTCGCCAAGGATTATTCTTGTACAACAATGAAAAGTGTTTGATTGGTTTAGCAAAAGTTTGCCAATTGAAAGATTTTTGTCGTGATCCGGAAGATCAAGGCTTGAATGTCGTCATCATTGGCAGAGACAAAATTCAAGGAGAAATTTGTCCAGATGTGGGAGACAATATCAAGAATGTCAATGCGACTCAAGATGTTTTAGAAGATTGTCGTAGGTGCTCTTATTGCGAAAATGAAGGTGAACAAAGGGTAAGTTTTTGGGCGCTAAAATTCAAATATTTTTTACCTTTGAATGTAAACGATCACTCGCAAATGTTCTAAAATGAGACTTTTGAGTGATTTTTAAACACTGTGTCTGAACTTTATTTCCAAAAGTAAGTTTATTTCTTAGCTGGTCCTTTCTTCCTCTCAAGTTGAAACGATCCTGCAATATATCAAATTAAACATTAACGAAACTAATTTTGAGAGCTCAAAAAGTTTTTGAAAAAACTTACTTGTTGAATGCTCTCCGTCAATTGGTCTAGAGTGTTCACGTTTTCCACTTAACGTAGGCCCATTTTTTGGCTTGAAAGTAAAGCCTTCCATACTGTCCATTTCGACGAAACCAGCACTATACTTTTTCAGAATCAATGTAGCCTAAATGAAAATGAAGATTTTTTTTTCCGATTTTGCCCTAGTGTGCAGTGATAAACTTACTTTAACTTCTCTAGAAGGATTTGGGGTAGGGAAGAGAGGTGTAATAAATGTTCCACCTCCTTGATTGATCCGTCTTAGTGGAATTTCCTTGTCCTTTCCTTTTCCCGGAAAAACAACGTCATTATCACCTTCATCTTTGTAGGAAAACGAAGCTGTGATCTTGTTATTTGAGTTCTGAGGAAAGTCACTTAGAAATACGCTCAATTCTTTTTGTTCTGTCATGAGAATTGGCGTTCTCTTGCCAACACATTCGACGATTTTCCAAGGTTTTCCATCCCGAATAGGATCGGAAATGACACTGTGAACTAATTTTTTGTTGCGCACGATAGAAAACAAAAGTCTGAAGTCAGGGGGACTCCTGTATCTTTCCAGACTTGGAAGTTCTACAGATGTTACTCCAAATCCTTCAAGTTGGCTGTGAACTTCTGGCATGTAATTGCTAGCTTGGTCATTTGTGATATGATGTGTTGCCACATTAGTCAATTTTAGTTCTAATTGGCTATTTTCGGGATTTAACTCAATAGGAATGGACAAAAGGCTCTCAAGAGGGCCCTCTGCATTTTTGGCCTTCTTAGTATTCATCAAATGGAGTCCATTTGAATGAAGGATAAGGGAGTTGGTATTGTTTTCGATGCAGCAAATGATAATGATTGCTTTCCAAGGGGCTCTTCCAGAAGTTATATTGGTTACAGTAAGAGTAATTGGGAGGCCATTTTGTCCAGCCAATTGCTGATGGGTATGCTCAGTCACGTACCTTACTCGTTGAACACTTTTTGGTTGGTTTGTTATTTGGGCCTTAGGTTGAGATTGGTGTTCATTTGTAGAATCTGGAAACATGACCCATTTTCCGTGACTTCGAACGACATGATCACCCTGATCACTCGATGAGAATGTCGAGGCTGATGCAGGTTTTTGGTGCAATTTTCCTGGTTGACTATCATCATGTTGGGGTTGGCAAAATTCATTGACTATGCTTTCTAAAGTTCCTAAGGTTGAGGGTTTTGCGAGATCCGGTTGAGGTTGACAAGGGTGATCATGAGGCGGAGGAGCATGACTTTGTTGTAGTGGGACTTGAACCTGATCTATACCCAATGAGGATGGTACAGATAGCTGATTCACTTGTTCTGGTTCTGGATGAGATGCAACCATCTCATCCAGAACTGCGAGATGCGGTTGGCAATTTTCAGTCATTTGAAAATAGGGTTGATTTTCTGTCACACTTACTGGAAGGTTAGGTTCTGGGAGAGATGCTTGTGCGGTATCCGTTTGGTCATTTTCACTTGGTAGCTGGCTTTGAATATCGAAGAGGGTTGTATCGAAGAGGGTCGTATCGAAGAGTGTCGCATCGAAATGGGTGAGATCTTCTTCAGGGATGACGGGGAAGCCATGAGGCTGAGGTTGTGGTTCGGCTATCGGCGCTTGAGTAGTAACATTGTCTACATTGACTATGGTTTCTGACGTTCTTGCGGTTGAAGGTTGGCTTGTGCCAAACGTTTCTAGCCAGGTATGTCCAAATTCACCAAGTATTTTTGCTTCTTGATTGCCTTGATCAATCTCATTGTCATTGATTTCTTCAGTGTATGACTCATTGATTGGAGCCATGGCAAACCTAAGAACCTAAGCTCTCGGGAGTCAATATTAAACTGCGCGATGTGATATGTGTTGCAGTAACTTGCTCTTGAACTTGCTAAAAATTGTCCTATTCCAGATCCAGTACGACTAGTTCGACGCACTATGTATGCATGCATTGACGTCACGCATCGTTCTGGGTTCTAAGAAGTGCAAGTTGGAAGTTGCTTAGAGCTACAACTTACTTACAACTTGAAGTTGAAGCATGGTGTATTTAAAAATGTACTAAATGAGTCATAAAGAGAAATTACGTTTTATTTTCTAGAGGATTGGCGTTTGTTTTGCTTGCCATGACCAAGAAGGAGCAATCAAAGAGGCTGTCCAAGTCGAGGCTGACATCCAATGCGAAGAATCTTATTGGAAACGATTCGAAGGCAAAAGATCCTACTATCATGACAAGCATCCCCATGGCCATAGTCACGAAAAGATGAAAGAAATTGTTGAGGAGGTGGAAGAACTCGGTATTGAAGGCAATGAACGACAAGCCAGATATGCACATTATCTTCAAAAAATGTGTGATGAAAAGTTCAAAAATTCCGGTCCAAAATTGACAATAGACAAATGTCAATCAACTTGTGACGTTCTTGAAAATGTACCCAGAAATAAATAGAGTCCATCATTTTAGAATCGGATTTTTTGTTGCGTTTCATACGTGTTTATTTATTGAGCAAGAATCATAAAAAAATAGATTAACAAACGGTAAAATCCCATAATTTGACTGTTTTGTCATAGCTTCCAGATACAATGTAAAAATCGTTGAATTGTAGGCAAGTCACTCCATCAGTATGAGATCTGAGAGTAACAAGTCTTTGTCCAGATTCAAGTTCCCAAACTTTTAGAGTTTTATCATCTGATGACGACACAATCCGCCACGTATCGGCTTGTAAGCAACGTATCACACCTGTGTGTCCTTCAGAACTCATCCAATCTAAAGTTGAAAGGCAAAGTCCAGAATCCAAACTCCAAACTTTGATTGTGGAATCCAAAGAGCCAGAAATTATTTTTCGACCTTCAGCCATGCTTAAAGTGGTAACTGAATTCTCATGACCTTGCAAAGTTTTCAAAAGGTACATTCTTCGGTCTTGTAAAGACCAAACTTTGATGGTTTTGTCTTCTGAACCCGAAAGGAACAATCCTGGATGAGCTTCCCAAGGGGCATGCATACATAAAACTCGACCTTGGTGACCTCGTAATGTGGCCTCACATCGACCCGTTTTCAAACACCAAATTTTTAAGGTTTCGTCATAAGAACCACTGATAACCATTCCCCTTTCTTGACTCATCTGCACGCATCTGACAGTAGAGGCATGACCAACCATGGTAACCCGACAACCAATTGAGCTATAAGATGGTTGAATATCCAAGTCCCAGACTTTGATGGTTGTGTCCACCGAACCACTGACTAATCGGTTGCCTTCTAAATGTAAGCATCGCACTTCTCCAGAATGACCCGTCAAAGTCATCACCGACCATGGAGAATTGGTTTTGATATTCCAAACGCGAATGGTTTTATCATGACTACCACTGACAATGCGACCAGAATCGAATTGAACACAGGAAATTGCTGCTGAGTGACCCTCAAAAGTTCGGACATGACATTGACCTGTCAGCCATGATCGCTTTAGTTTATATCTTTCACGAAATATTGCTCTCCAACTCAAACCATTGGTTTTATGATGCCTTTCCAATTGAATTTGACTTTCACTTGTGGAAAGTTTCCATTGGGGACGAAAACACAGTTTTTGCCAAATCCACTGAGAATCAAACAAATTGTTCCAAAAATGACAGACTTGTCGACATCGATTGAGCGTTGATGGTTCTAGATAGCCAATTATTTTGGTAACCAAAAGTGAAGGTAAGGCTCGGAATGGGTCTTGACAACCTTCGTGGCATAGAAAATGTAAGTCTCTTTGGGGACCAAGTCGGTCTGAGAGCCAATGGAATTGTGAAGCTCCTAAATAAGGTGTAATGCTATGTAGTGCCAAAGTTCTTTGGTTATCATCCAAGTTCCGGAACCAGGATTGCAAAGCTAACATTCCCCGTCGGAATTCTTCAGGAGTGTAACATTTTGGTCTCCTTGGTCTCTTTGGACTTTGCGAAGCTTTTGGCGACGAAAATGTCAAATTATTCGGCTTGTAACGATGAGGTAAGGAATGACATCGTTTAGGCTTAAATTCTTCTTCCGGAATGACGTTGAGTTCTGATTCGGACAAAGTTCGTCGATTCTTCTCTTTTTCAGCTTCAACTGTCATGATTTCATAGTAATTTGAGTTTGAAAGTTTTTCTAAGGTCAGAATATTGTTTTTGGGAAAATGAAAGGATTTGTTTTGATCATCGTAAGAATTGGTTTGCACACCCGCAACCTCGACTAGAAAATTTTGCGCGACTTTTAGCAATCGGCCAAAGTGATGTTTCCCGTGTCGAGACTAAAGACAAAAGAGTAGGCGATAGATGCTTTTTCTTTACGTCAGAGTAGCATAAGTCTTTAATCCTGGAAAAAGCTTCCTTTTTTGTAGGCGGTTACTCCTGACATGACCATAAATTGATGTGGTAGAGGAATTATTTCCTTCATTCTCTCGACTCTAAAAGGCGAATGAACTCTTTCCTGCTTGACAACTGGACCACAAAAATGGCCGTTTCTTTTCAAAGAAAAACGACTCGACTCGCACATGTTTCTTTTTTTAATCGTAGGCTTCTTAACACTTTGATATCTGTTCTACAGAGTGTCCCAACAAATTTTGGTTACGGAAAGTTAGGTGGACAGTGGACACCTACTTAATCTTAATCATACCTTTTGAGCTTTGGAACAATGCTCAATATTTTCCAGAACCTGCTGAGACACCCTGTATTTTCTAGGCAATACTACGAATTCTACGAAGAAAATTTCATGCAAATTCCTTTGCATTTTTCAACTGTTTTTCTTACACTCGTAAACAGTAGCCTAAGGTCAATTTTGCAGGAACACGTAGGTAAGTGCCATACCAATGAGGTGGTAGCAAATAATTTATGTGTATGTAGAGCAGTTTCTTTTTAAGCTGCTGCTGCTTCTTTTCTAGGGCACCAGTTTGCAGGCAGCTTGAGTTTGACTCTAATGACTCGTGTGTTGGTCGAAGAAGAAGAACGTTGCTGCTTGGCAACTGAGGAGCCGCTGCTGCTGCTGCTTCGCAGTGTTGCGAGAAGAAGAACGAAGAAGCAGCAACGAGAAACTCGGGGCTTGGGTTGACCGACCTCGCTTGAACTCAGGCCACATGCGGTCATCGGCCGCGTTGCTTGATGCCGCCAGGAGGACATTGCACCCGTCATCGACTACCAGCTAAGACCAGAATTTCTCCAGGGTGACCAAAAAAGTAGTCAAGCCAATCACCTGCCTGGAAAAAGGGACGCTTAGCAGAAGTTAACTTTGGAGTTAGTCTGGAAAGAGGTAGCACGGCTCATTTTCATCAAACTCTCATTTCTCACATTCCTTCACATACACAAAAGAGTCTAGAAATTTACTACATACAGAACTGACCAATCACTCAAATAAAGCGAAAAAGTGCTAATAACAGATGAAAATCCAAAGACGTTGCCAATCCTTGCTATCACCTCCTACTTAAAAACGACGAAAATCCGGATAGTAGTGAAAATATGTCTTTTAAAAAAAGTAGTCCAGGCTCAACACATCAGCGCAGCAGGTAGACTGATAGCAACAAAAGATAAGATTTTTTATACCTTTAGGTGGTCAAAGAATGCGTCCAGCAGTCTTCTTCTTCTTTTCTTGAAGCTTTTGGCTCCTGCCTTTGTCTTTTACTGTCACTGTCAATTCTTCACCTCTATGTAATCATCTAATACGTTACACTTCCTTAACCCCTAAAGCAATGGGTGACAAAAAAATCAGTAGAGGTCAATGGTGGTCAAATGTTCGTTGACAGTCGCATGCGATCTTCCCTATTCAAGGATTAATCCGCTCTTCTCGCAAAAAATATTACGAAATACGTTTAGCAACGTTTTTTAGCATTAGGGACACCCGCCGGAGGTCTCCTTAAATGCAGAAGGTGCTAAAATTAGCAGAAAACAATTATTGATTTCTTTTCGCTTCAAGGCATATGAATAAACCGTACTAAATATAGAGCAGCTGCTGCTATTGCAAACTAAAAAGTATGAAAAAAGTTTTGCCAACCCAATTTTTTCGGCGTATTGTGTGTGCAAAGAGAGTAGTAGGGGAGAATTTGTATTGTTGTACTCAAAACTAAAATTTGCACAGTTCTCGTAGTAGTGGCAGACAGCAGAGAGGGCTTTCTTCAACGCCATTCGTCAAACCAGATGCTGGTTAGAATTCAGCAGTCATGATGATGGGCTTTTGATGAAACTCTGTAGTACTGCAAAACTCAAAAGTACCATGTGGGCTAGCTAGGGGATCAGCCCATATTTTGCAAAAACCGCCATGGCGAATTGAAGGGTTGTTGCCCCTTATGTACAATGAGATAGATTGAGACAGCGTTGGCCGCCATATGGAATACGAAATAATTTGTTTCACGCTTCTTCTTTAATGCTTGAACAACTTTGTGCAAGATTAGTTTGTCAAATGAGATGTCCTGCTTCGCGCCGCTGTTCTTCTGTTTTTCTTTGGAGTTTTTGTAAGCCCAAAGCATTTATCTTGGCGGTCAACGTTCGGTTTTGGGGATCAATACTGAGGCTGCTTATGCTTATTCTCTGCAGATGTTTTTGCAGAAAATGGGCAGAAAATTTCTCGTGAAATAGCAGCACGATGATGACGAAGCTGAGTAATTAGCATGCAAATGCTTCAGCCAAAGGAAATTGACATGGATCTATGAGCTGTATAATTGCTATCGCCAATTTTAAAAGCCATGTTTAAACACACAGAGAGCGAAATTAAAAGATTGCATGACGACCTGCGAGCAGTGTGCACTTTTTTTAAGGGCGCAAGACAAACTGGGGGCAGTAGTCGATTACACCCCTCTACCCTCTGCCCTGAATTTTCCAAGTCATTTGGCTCGCACACAGTGTTAAAAGTCACTAAAAATGCCTCATTTGCATTTTGGCGCCAATTCTCACTCATAATTTTTCAAATATTTGAATGTTCGAGCTAAAAATGGTCAAAATTGCACTTGCAGATTTTGATATTGGTTTTTGGCGCGAAAATTGAAATAATTTCACATGGTTGTGTACAAACAGTGTTGCAAAATTAGATTTTTTGTGACATTTTCAAACACTGTGCATGAAATGCAAATTGTACATAGCAGAATATACCATAAGTCGTTGACCCAAATGCTCTTCCGAGTGAGTTTTTATGCATGAAAAAAGGTCGTGAGTACAGAAGAGAGAAAACGTCAACATCCGCTCCTCTGTAGTATAATATAATTTCTCATTTGTCCATAATCTTTACAACCTAATCAAGCCCGTATTCAAAGCTTTTGCTTTGCGCGAAAAAAAAGGAACTGCTTTCGTTGATTGTGTTTTTGCAAAGCTAGGAAGGAAGGGGAAGGAAGGGACTAGGAATAAGGGAAGCCGGCTCTCGTAAACCCTAAGTTGATGACCTAAATCCTCATAACTCAGTTGTGCGAAAATTATTGCCGCTACTCAATTCAGTGTATTTATACTTAGTACATATAGGCTAGCAAAAACGCGAGAGCAGTTGGCGCGTGCCCAATCACTCGTGTAGCCTTTCGCTTAGCAAGAGTAGCAGAAGAGCTAAATTCTTTTTATGTTCTTGATGCTAAAAACGTTGCTAAAGCTGCTTTCATAATATTTTTTGCGAGAGCCAGAGCTCTTTCAGATTAATCCTTGAATAGATTGCAATCGGTATAAGGGAAAAACGGACGCGCACGTACAAATGTTCTTTATCATTTCTTCAATGTTGTAAAACGAGCCTTTCTGAGTGATTTTCAAACAATGTCATGGAGGGTTATGATGATTGAACATTCGTAGAATGCTAGGTATTTTCCAATGTTTGCCTCAATATTTCAAAGTCACTCATGTTTTATGACAACCAAGCATGCCTTTACGTTATACCCGTTAAAGTAAAGTGTCCATTGTGATGAGAATCGTTCCGCAAGCAGCAGGAGAGGAACGCCGCCGCCGAATCACATTGCATTGTTATGTCTCTTATTACGAGCCCAATTTAACATTTAGAATTACATTCAACGAGATGAGACTATTCTGTGGCATCAGGACTATGTATGAATAAAAGTGATGATACACATCTGTGCAAATTTCGCGAGCCTGGCAAAAACAGATAAGATGCTTGGAGAGTAAGGGGAAATATGCTGAGAGTAGCACTACTAGCAGCGGACACTGAACTTTCACATATCACAAAGCTCTTTGTTCTCTCTCCCCTCTCGCCGCTTCTCCCTTGCTCTCAAGAGTTGCGAAAGGGAATTTTCGCGAAACAGGTGGAGGTGGAGAAGTTGAAGGTAGGTGGAGTCATCTAGTGCATCTCTGAGAAAACTTGAAGAGGAGAGAGAGAGACTATAAATCACACTGAATTCGAAATAGAGAGCATTGTAGGGTGACTCGACTTTTTCAGACGAAGCTACAGGCGTTGAATAGACTTCAAAAATCGAAAAGTTGTTTAGCGAACATTGATCTTATGCCAATCCTGTAACTTAGTATGAAAAATTCCATTCACCCTAAATCAGAGCAAAAGTTCTCCTGCCTCGCCGAGCGAGCAAAGACTATAGTAGGCATGCCGCGGCTTCGCCTGTCACGCAGAAACGGCATCAGCAGGCTTCTACAGTTCTGCGAAATGCAGAGAGGAAGCGAGAGAACAGAGGAGAGAGACATGTCGTTCCCGTCGTGGTTCAGCAAAAATCCCCATAAATGTCTGCTCCACTGTCTGATTCGACTAAATTCGACAGAATTTGCCAAGCTCACCCTGCTAGCTATCCTACTGCTTTTAGGTCAAACTTTTTAGAGCTTGGTAGTAAACATTTTTAGGGTCCCTTAGAGAGGACTACGAGGGTTTTGCACAAGCTTCCTCGCCTCCCTTTCCAGGCTCTCTTATTTTGCAGAAAGAAGTGCAAAATGCTGATGGGGCTTTCTACTACTTTCCCGACGTCGGGACTTGGTCCAACTTTGCAATTTTCCTCGCTTTTCTAGCCAGGCACTTCTGACTGGTTTTAGTTCTACTCTCCTGCCTACTGTCTAGTTTTCCAAGTTTCTACTTCAGCAATAATTCAGTAGATTCCGGTCACGTTGGCGCATCTTTCTCACTTAGTTTCTCTACTGATGTGCAAAATCAAGATGGCGGCGCTTACTGTACTGCTCTGAATTCTGAGAGACAAGAATCCCATTGCCGAAATTGCAAATTCACGCGAAATAGCATTAGGACGGCTGCTGCCGGCTGATGGCGTCTGTAATGCTATAAAGGGAGAGACGGTGCACCAGACCACCCCTTAAAAAGCTAGGGGAATGATGAAGATGAAAGAAGGGATTTTGCAAACACCCCTTAGCAAGCAGCAGCTCAGCCTCCTCAGTCGTGTCTAGAATTTGCAATACGTCCTAATTACATTTCTCTTCTCTACGATTTATTCGCTCGGGAAATATCCTTCCTTAACACTACAGGGTGACACAAAAAGTTGTAGGTATAGTTTAAGCCAGAAAACCTAACCTAACCCGAAAAGTGTTCCATTATTTCAAAGCTAAATAGTTTCACGAAGCGAACAAGCTAACTTTTTGGAGCTTTAGAACATGATGTGGACAAGATCAAGTTACGGGAAATATTGAATCCCCCTACAAATACGTATTTGACCGGCACTAATATCAGTCGCAAACAACGTTATACGCCTGTCATTATCGCGCATCAGGAAGAGGATGACACATTGGAAAACGTAGATAATGAAATCTGTCCTTGGTGGTGGTCTCAGTAGACAACGAGTACTCGCATGTGTGTGTATAGTATATGTTTTTTTGCACAGTGCTATTCATAGTTCTATAGAGGCTTCTTTTTCTTTTGATAGTGCAACGACCTCCTGGCTCTGCATGGTGCGCGCCGGAGGCGCGCGCTTTTCGCAATGTAGAACTCCTTCCAGCAGCAGCAGCAAAGTTGTAGTTTGCAAAGGCTCCTTTGCTGCTCTCAGGACAGCCTGGTAGCACACGTGGGATGCTTTTGCAAAAAGGGAGCTTCCCTTCTTCTTCTTCTCCTCATCCTTCAGGGAGAGAAGAGGAGCTTTCTCTTTGCTCACTGAAACCAAATCAAAGAACGAAGCAGCGACTCGTTTCGCAATTCTGCTCAATGATGACTCGAGGCTTTTTTATTACAGGGTGTTCCAACATGGTTTGGTTAGGAGATTTAAAGTAACACTCCATAAAAGCTGAAATTCACCTAACTGAGCTTTGGAACATTAGTTAGGTAGTTTCATGTGTAAGTGATCTGAGTAGTTTGAGTATGTTTCGCAGTTCAAACAAAACTTGTTTAGGCACCCAGAACAATTCTGAACTTTTATACTAAGGCGTTATAAAGTTCTGAAGTAAGTCTCTGCAAAGCCTGATTTTTCGCGTGACTTCTGAGCTCAAGTTCCAGACTTGGAGAAACCCTTACTTTTTTGCAAAAATGACAGTTTAGCGTCTTTTCTTTACTACTCTACTATAATAGAATGGGAGACTGTAGGAGCAGAATCGAGTCTATTCTTTATTTCATGGAAAAGAAAAATGCAGAGTCAAATTGCTCAAAGTCTTTCTGCTCTCGACTCGTCTCTCTAGGCTTCCTTGCGTGGTATGAAAAATGACTTGCGTGTTTGGTTTGCACAGAACAGCTAGGCTTCCAAAAAAGGCAGAAATTCTGCGAAGCTGAAGAAGCACAGCAACCGAACTTGAGTTTGGCTCAGCCTTGGTATACATTGTGGGCTTCTTGAATGAAAAAAAAGGCTTACATTTTTATCATGAAATATTGATTGCTTTGCAGCTAGACTACTGTGGTCTGTGGCTCAATACATTTTCCCATTTTTTTGGCAGTAAGCGAACTTTCTGCACTGTCAGATACTCTTAGGCGAACGCGATATCAAAGAGAATTTTCAAAGGCTTTGAAGTAAAGATTAGATTCTCGATATGAGCTGAGAGAATTTGCTCGGTTCTCTGCTGATTTTTAGGTAGTAAAGAGAAGAACACAGCTGAAAATCTAATAGAATCGTGCATTTTTAATTCCATTGTGACAGCCGAAACAGAATAAGGGAATACACTCAGACTTGGAAACAGTTCAATTTTTAGGTGAGCAATGCAATCCTGGAATCCAATGAAACCTCGTTTTAAAAAGTCGTCATTTTGAGTGGTTACCGGATACAGCAACCTTATCCAATTTGACTTTATTCACAACCAATTTTAGTTAATTCACCAGACCTTTCACAAGGTATTGGTGTACATCAAAAATTAAACTTTTTCCAAACCTCGGTGTATAACCTTTAAAAGACTACATCTATAGGAGTTCTGACTTGCCAGAGAAAAAAGTCAAATGTCCGTATCGCTTATTGAATCAGACTTTGCAGAGCTCCAGAAGCTTAGTCTATCAGATCTCAAAATCCGATTTACTCTCTGCAAGGCCTTATCTCTTCAATTTCGCCTTTTCCCATCATGTCGTTGTCTCTAAAGAATTCTTCACTATTGAACAAAAATCATCAGTACAAAACGGCAGTGGTTCTGGTTGGTTTCAAGTTTTCTATACAAAAGCATTTGCTCAGCAGCGAGTTCATTGACATGTGAAGGATCTCTTTCCACAAAACTGTATAATACGAGGAGGGGTAAATGACCGATTTTTTTTTGCTGCGTTGCCAACGTTTTGCTAAAGACCAGGGAGACCAAAAAAAATCTCATCCTGTTGCATTGCGCATTCAATTTAGCAAACATTTTTCAGTCTTGTTTTTTTCTTTCCCAAGAGCAATACTGCACAAACAAAGAGAGAATGAGAGAGGGACACGAAAAATCTTTTTCGACCTTTTTTTCTACTCTGCTTCGTGGGAGAAAGCCAATTTTCTAAGCTTGGAGGGTGAATGACTTTTTGCGGTCGCTAGGCGTCAAGATCATCTTACTCTTTTTGAGGAGTTCTGAATCAAATTACATTTCTCTCTCAGCTTCACTACTCTCCTCAGTCCTCGACAACTACGACGACGTGGCTTCTTTTTAAAATGTAGATTGAGCTCAGGGGACATCAAATCAGGAGTTGCTTTTCTTCTCACGAATTTTAGGGGGACAGTAGTAAACAAAGAAATCCTCCCAAAACCATTTTCCCTCTGTGTACAGTGTGTCCCATCAAGTTCTGGAGAGGTAATTGAGTTCCGAAATGTTAGGTTTGTAGGTTAACATTGGTTAGGTGAGTTTCACCTAACTTTTTGGAGGTTTTAGAATTTTTCTCAGTACCCTACATAGAACTTGTTGGGTCACCCTGTAGCAAGTACGACTTGCTCGTGATTTTCATCTCGATCCAAACACAACAAAGAAGACAATGCAACAATGGCATCTCAATCGGGAAAAATGCTCTCGGGAAGTTCGGCTGATGGGGTGAATAACCATCCATGCGAAGACGAAGCAACAGATACTCACAAAGACATCTCACACAAAAAACCCTAATTTCACACAGATTGAAAAAATGGCAGACAAAGCGAGTTCGATGACAAATAGTCTAGACATTTCTTTCCAGTTTTTAAGTTCATAGATTCTATTGATTTTCTATAATAATAAAAGGGTCACAATGTTTGAAAATTAATCATGATATCATTTTAGAATTTTCGCGCCAAAAATTCTCCTTAAAAAATACATATTGGAAAAATATTTCTTTTGGCTATTCAAAAGAGACATTTTTTTGTGAATTTTAAACGCTGTGAAAGGGGTCGGCACTGGGCACATACAAATATCGGCATATTGAATTCTATTCGATAATATGAGAATCCGCATCTACTCGGCCTTTAAGACCGATCATAAAAAACTGAATTTTTACCGATATCAACGAAAAACACTCAATTTTATGACACCCCAAACCAAAATGAACATAATTTCTGGAGTTCACCTAAATCACGGTAGATGTCGCTAGCCCATCTTCCGCGGCTTTTTCAAACGGGGGTTGCCATCGTGTTGCAGAGTGCATTCTGATGAGTGCTCGCCAAGAGAAGGGCTTGGATGCACTCGGTGTCCTAACGGCGTTTCGCGCCGCCATTCACCGTCGCAAGCGAACGCTTACGAGCTTGAAGCCACGAGCTCTCCTCGCTGTTGTGCTTCAGTTACGTGCTCTCCTCCCGGTGTAACTCCGATGAGAAATTGGGAGCAAGTTCAGTGCCGCCAGCAACTCCTGACTGGACGGTAACATGGACATGGTGTACTATAGCAACTGAAGGACATTTTCGAGAAAAACCGGCTCGTAAAACTGCCAACGTCACGATCTTCACGAAAAAAATCTTCGTGAAGCAAACTTTAGACTAAACTGCCAAACTTCTCGTTGTTGTCAAACATTCTCAGGATCAACAGCCTCGAAGGTCAATTTCAGCTTCTGAACTTCAAGGACAGGTAAGCAAAAAACTTCTCAAGTTTCATCAGAGAGAGAGAGAGAGTGAGTTCCGGCTTTGCTAACTGATAATGTAATTTTTGCAGATTTTTCAACGCTAGCTGCCGTTTTATGTAATGAAAAATAACAGAAGAAGATGCCGACTGCCACAGATGTAGACAATCGGCCTGTGGCCATTGGAAAATGGCCTCGACTTCGTAATAGCCATCGAAATAGCCATGGCCTCAACCAACATAACCATCATCATCATGCCAACAATGCTTTAAGACAAAGACATGGTCCAGTTTCTCAGAATGAACATAGACAGTGGTGTAATTTGGAGAACTGCGTCCATAGCTGTGATGAGAGCTCTAACATTTGCACCGATGTACTTCTTCAACCCGAACTTTTGCACGAATTATACGGCATTGAACGAAGTAAGTTCTTCATTTTTATTAAAGAAAGTCCATTGCCCAAAGGATTTCAAGTGCCCACTTCCCATGTCTCGGCCTCTGGGCTACTGAGACCAAAACCATTTGGGACTTTTTCTTACCTCAAAATGATCTATCAATTAACATATTTTAGAATGATTTTGGGGACTATTTTCTAAACTTATGATTTAACTTTAGGTTCTTCGGCCAATCCCTTGTTAGAGTTCTGCCTGGACGGCGGAGGTCTGTCCAGAAAATGGATGAACGACACTTTTGACCTCACTACCAACCAAAGGACAACTGAGGCCGTTACAAATTTATTGCAACCTTGCCTTTTATCTCACTGCTCGACGTGTTCAGAGGTGTCTGATACCAATGACGGTACCAAAAGCCGATTCGTCGCCAAATTGAGCATGCACCTGCGTCAGACCGGCTGTGATATCAACGTCCAAGATAGCAAAGGATTCACTCCTTTGCACCACCTCATTCAAGGTAAGTTTCTAATTTCCAACAAGTTTGGGCGAACATATACGTAGTGTGGTCTCGCTACTTGGCTCTACCACAAAAAACCCTACTAAATAGCCAAGATTCTAAATGGGGCTATTATTTTTATAGGATGTTCCAAAGAAAACTTTTCCACCATTATGGAAGCTGCAGAGCTCGTACTAAGCCATGCTGACCCTAATAAGGACCTCGTAGACTCGGTAGAGGGGGACACGGTCCTAAGCCGCCTTCACGTGTTGCTCGAAAACCGGAAGAAATCACAAGGCTTAGCTTCTTCGACCTTAGTCCCATTGGTCTCTCTCTTGGCCCCCAAGTTCGACGTCAACCACATCAACAGTCAGGAGCGGACCTTGCTCACCTACTCGGTCTCCCTAGGCGACTCGGCCCTGGAGTTGACGCGATGCCTACTAAACCATGGAGCCCAAGTTTTGCCGGCTCGCAGCGACATTTTGCGAGACAGATCCGCTTTCACTTGGCTGCTTCGAAGTCTTATGAGGGCTCCCAATGCAAGCCTGGATAGCCACCGGGAAACTCTTTTGCTTTTGTGCCAAAATATGTGCGAAATGGAGGCCGGCGGGCCGGAGAACATGCGCTCGCATGTGCTGAGTACTATGGTCCATTTGGGCCACTCAGCCTCTATCATGGGTCCGTTCTTCCTGCAGGTCCGCGATATTTGTGCCCCCTTTTGGAAGCAACCCTTATCTTTGACACACCTGTGTCGTAGCTCCATTCGCCATTCCCTCGGACCAAAGAATGTTGCCCAAGGTGTCACCCAACTCAAACTACCCCCGAGCTTGACCCAATATCTGCACTACTTCCACTTCCAATAATAAGACCAAAAACAACCTAAAGTATGCCTTTCTTAAAACACTTACTACAATTACTATTACAGTAGGGTGGCTTGATTTCAAGGCACCCTTTGTACTACTACTGCTCTGGTGACCACGAAACTGGCTCTTAAAAAATAATACATCTCCATCTATACATATATGTGATTCTTTTTACATTCGATAATTTTATCATGAAAAGAAGATGAAAAACAAACCCAGTGAATTTTTTCTCCTCCTCCCTCTTGAACAAAAATGTAAGATAAATATTTTGTAAAGGCATTTTTCTTATTTCTCTCCTATTTTTCAACCCTTTTTTCTGATTGATTCAAAACACACTACTAAACTCTTTCCACAAAAGAAAATCCCTTTCAAAATGCAGATAATTCTAATGCATATCTAAGTAAACAGACATGTAAGGATGGGTATGTCATTCTAGTTTTTTTTTCCTTAATTATTTTTGATTTTGATGATGTCTGTATCATAGCTGAAATGACGTTTTTTAAAGACTGCCACTAGTCAGACTCCTTTTTTCAGGGCTTCTCTTAAAAATTAATAATGAAAAGAGAGCCCTAAAAACTATTTTGTAAATTGTTGATTTTTGAATGAACTCGTTCGTTTATTTGCTAGGTTACAAATCTTATATGCTCAACAAGACTGCCTTTTCTTTTTTTCAAAACACAAATCAACTTTTGCGTTACTTCACAACCAAAAAAGATGAAACATAAAACAATAAAATTCCTATCCCCCAACATCAAAAAAACCCGGTGACATATAAAAATAAAAGAATTTTAAAAATTGCTATTTCCCTGCTGATATGCCCCTATTACTGCCCAGTGCGTTCCCCTCCGCGTAAAAATTGAATTTGGTATTAATATCATTGTTCTAAAGAAAAAATAAAACGGATCTGAGTTTTTGAAACCATATTGTGTATATCATTTTAGTTATTTTCTAGAAAGCAAAAGTGAGACAATCTTAGTGAATTTTCAACCACTGTGAGCTACTTCCTCAGAACATTGAGGTTTTAAGCACAAGGCCATTTACTACTGGTGGCCTTGCGTTGGCATCAAGGACAACATTTAGGGCTTTCGCCCTAAAACTCAAGGTCTTTAGCCATGGTCATACTCAAGGCCACTGATAAAAGTCCTTCAACTCGGTCATGGCCTTCAAGTAGATCAGAGCTAAAGACAGAAAAAAACCTCTGAGCTGAGCTGCTTCTCTTCGTTTTTTTCTTGCTCTCTTACTTTGGGGGTGGCTTTCTATTTTGAAGTGAAAGCAGTAGGAGTCCTAGTTCCCCAGTGACCGAGAGAGAGGAGAGAGGAAAGTCGACAAAGAAAGCCTTGAACACAAATGAAGGCCAGAATAGTGAAGGCAGCGGCGGCAGCTCAGAGAGCAATGAACGCCACCGCCAAGTACAACTAACCTCGGGAGAGGGAAGAAAAATCGTTTTCTCCTTGCTGAAAACGAGGGATCTTTTTTGGGGGTGCAACGAACTCTCTAATGATTGAGCAGAGGCGTGTTCTGGAGACCTACTTTTCTTTTCTTTGATAAAATGTGCGACATATCAGGCGTGTTTTTCTACCTGTGTACAATTTGCAATTTTGGCCATTTTTGGGATGAAAATTCAAATATTTGAAAAATTACCGAAACTGAATAGAGGGTTTGAGCATGCACTATTATGTATGTGGTATTGTGATAGGATCGTTAAGAATACCAACAGAAAGTGCGATAAAGACGGAATGTGCATTTGTTTGTCATTTTCGCGCTCTATCTCGTCCCCAGCAGCTCTCTGGCTCGCATATGGCTAATGACTCTATCTATCCTAAATGACTTTCTGCCTGCAGGAAGCAGGCATGAAATGGGAGGTGTCCTAAATGACATAAATGGATTACGTTATAAACATTGCTTGCAGCTGTGAATACTCTATTTTGGTAGGCGTGATTTTTTGGACAATTTTTGGAAGCATTGATTGGGATGTTGATAGATCGCTGATGATGGATCTTTAAATATTCACATGGATGACAAAAGGTGCATTTTGATGCGTGTTGCTAACTTGAATACCAAAAACTGTTGATGGATGGGTGATATAAAGGACTCTAATGCAATCACAACAAAAGCGCGTATCTGATAGAGTGCCTATTCCTCCTAAAAATCGTCTCCTTTTTAGACGAAAAATGGATGATCGGTCGTTATTCTTCATGCCAATTTCTTTTGTTGAGTACTACCAAATTATGAAAAGGGAAAATCCCTCCCTGAATCTTCTGTAGCCAGGGAATGTTAGAACCATCATGTCAAACGTTCTGCTTTTCAACACACAAAAGCTTTTTTTTAGCTTTTTTGGGGGGTAGCTAGAACCAAAAAGAAGTGTCAGTCACAGCCTAAAAATTCGACGTTGTTGCTGTCGTGATTTTTATCATCAGGTCATAAAGATAACCTAACAAACATGTGGTGTGGGAAATTGGACGAAAATGCAGGACGCTGCATTTCCCTAGTTTGTAACTGCATAAAAAAGTGTAACAGCGGGTGGTGTCCTCAGACATGTGAAAATCCAAGCTTTAAAAAACAGACACTGAAATGAAAAATGTGTCTCGTACATTTGGTAATTACTCTTTGTTGTAATACATTATTTTTATGTGGTTTCTTGCTGGCTGCAGTTTAGTGCAGTTGCAATTTCCTGCTATGAAAAGTCTAGTACAAGGGTAGAATGACATTAGCCTCCCTCTGAGATTTATATGCCTGGGAGGGGTTGTTGTAGTAGTCAGCTGGAGAGTATTGTTTATGACATCCAAATTGTTCACACTGCACTCCTCTGCTAGCTGAAGCAAAAAAGAGATGACTTGAGCCTTAATCTCGTCTGCAGCTGCAACTACTGCAGTTTGGGTAAAAAGTGTTTTATCTCAAAAATTGTTACATTTCATAAATGTTTTCCTTAAAGAAATCGGAATCTTAATCAGTTCATCCTAAGAAAATCGGAAAAGATTTTCAAAATTGCTATAACAATTTCACAAACGCCATCTAACCATTTTTGTAACCCAAAAAGGTAACAAAAATCAATCGAAACCAAGGGAATTTTTAAGTTTAATACATGTAGACCACCACTTATTTCCCCCTACTCGTCATAACCCGGTCATTGCCATCGAAGGTCTCTTCAACTTGAGTACAAATGCAGTCTTACTCAAATTCTTATGGCCTAGGCAATTGAGTTTATGACCCAGCAGCACCGGCTCATTACAATTCATAGAGAAATAAACACATAATGACCAAGGGCCAATGCTGCAGTGGTTTGAGAGCTGAGCGATGCCCTTCTTCTAATTTTATTACATTATGGGCTTCTTCACAGATCCTTTGGGGCAAAACTTTTTTCCTCTATCTATCTAGAAAAGCAATAAAAAACCTCACCTTTTTTTCAACTTCAAATGCATGTCATTGCAATAGTAATAGAAGAAAATCTCTCTAATATTATGCAGCTGCCAAACCACACGTGACCCATAAATTCTCTTGCCTAGCATGTGTGGCAGTGGTATTTCCAGCACATTTTCTAGCGCAGTACACTTTTGTGGGATTGAAAAGCTTTGCTTCTCCTCAATTTTATGCACCCTCTATTGCAATTATGCATCGCACAATACACCCATGAAAATTGTGTGCATAATAAGTGCTTCTTTTTTATTCCACTACACTGATAATCATATGCATTTTGAATTTCATTCCATTGAATAAAAAAGCTAGGGGAGGAGAGCAATATGTGGACATATGGTTGCAATATAAATGCAGTATAAAATATCGATCGATTTATGACGATCATAAAGGATGCAGTACAGTAGTTTGAGTTTTTTCAACCTGAACTGTTGCACCAATCAAGACACAGTGTTTGGAAATGTGCCAAAAAAGGTCTCAAATACCACTTATAGATGCGATCGTTTGAATTTGAATTTTCGCGTCAAAGTTTAATTAGAAAAAACAAATTTTCACATCTTTGTACGTACTTATATAACCCACTACATTCAAATATATCGTTATGGGCTTGCATATGTGGAGAAGTAGTAGGTTTTGACGGAAAAAAGAGTGCTTATCAAGTGATATTCATGGAATTAATTCATGGTCAATCCTTTGCAAAATTATCGAATAAAAAACAAAAAATATAACGATAAAAAATCTTTGTAAAAAACCTTTTTACCTTTCTTTAAATCCAATAAAATCAATACATTATTTACTTTTTAGTATATGTAAACTTGATGCATTTCTGATCGTCTGTATCTATTATGAAAATTGAAACCTTTTGCGTAATTCCGTAGTTGTCTATGCTTAAACGCCATCTAGTCAATTTGTATGTCTTAGTGTCAATTATATACAAAAATGAGACATTTTGCACAATTTTCAAACATTGTCTATATTTCTAACGGCCAATCTCAATAAGAAATGCATTAGTATGTTTTGACTTGCCAAAAAATATGTTCAACTCCTTTGGTATACGAACGAATTTCCGCGTTCCTTGAGGTCAGTCGTGTCAATGGACTACTCAAGTTACGACCCTCATAAAATGTCTTTGCAATGACCAGTAGAGAGCTTTAACAAGACCACAAATGTGACAGAAAAAAGAAGGAAGAAGAAGAAGAAGTTTTAGCCGTTAGAGAACTTTAAAAAGCTATAGTTTCCCCGCTGTTCTAATGATCATGTTTGGCTACTCTCCGCTAGCTGACGTAGTTGTCAAGCTGAAGAGAACAGGAGGTAATACTAAAGTACATTTATCAGGAGAGAAAAGGGTGGATAGTTTCACTAGCGGCTTCTAACCCTTTTTTTCAGGAGGCAACAGTACTCATCAATTTTTATTGGACATCCTCAATTTAGTCGATAATTTGGTTGTCGTAAAATGAAGGAAGTCGTTGCAGGTTTAAAAGCTCACAGCATAGTAGTGAAAATGTAAAAGTCTTTGTTCTACTTGACTTGAAGCAACAAATTCTGTCACGAAAAGTGTCACCAGTCAAATATTGAATAGCATTTCTAGGATAGAAAATACAATGTTGAAGATCACAGGGTTTTGAAAATCGACCAAATTGTCTCATTGGTACAAAATGATGAAAAATGGTTAGATGGCGTTTAATTGGTCAACATATTCAACTATAGTTCACATTCATGCTAAACGAGACTTTTTCAGTAATTTTCAAAGACTGTGAAGAGCTGTCTTATCGTGTATTGATTTGTTTGCGGTAGCTTTCACATTGCTGCTACGTCCTTGGCAATCTTTTTTTGTTCCTCTACATGCCTCTTCTTTCGGTGCCTTATCAATTTTATCTGCACACACATAGTAAAACACTTTACGTTATCGATAAACCCGCTGTCATGCAGAGGAGGACACAAGAGAAAAACGCGACAGTGCAGACAAACAAGAGATTGCAAAGTCAATGAACTTGTGAATTTTTTTTTTCGCTTATGACGTATTGTCTGCAAAACCATAAAAATGCTGGCTTGGCAAAAAAAAGCTATGTACCACAATAGAACTTTGTTTTTTCCCAAGGGAGGCATTGTTCATCTTCCTCTTGAATTTGAAAGTTTTTTGTAAGATGAGTTTTGCTCCATATTCTCCAGAAGAATGTTTAAAAATCGCTCGAAATGTATCATAAGGGCAGATCAAGAACTTTTAAATAATGGTTAGATGATGTTTATGAAACCATTTATCCGATTCTGACCATCTTCTCCGATTTTCTAAGAGCAATTTACTCTTTAGTGCATTTCCAGGTATATTGAAATGTTCCCTAAAGAATTTACAAAGAAGGCAGACTAGGTTTTTCATCATGGCTAAGGCTACTTTTGGTAAGAAGATTATTTGAAATTATTGATCCTCTTGAAAGCTTGAGAGCTAGCCTACTGAGCTGCGAGGCCGAAGGCTAGGCAACGAAGTCTAGGGTCAACGAACGACCCTTTTTCAAGGCCTTTCTCATAACAAGAGAACAACTGTCTCGAAAGGCCATTACTCCTCCTCCGACTACTACTACTGCTACTACCCGATATCGTTATTATAGAGGCCGTTTTCGCGTGCTAATGTGCCAACTTTCTTGTTAGGCAGCAGCAAACAGTCTGAATTTACGGTCGAACGTAAAAACAGCTGAAGCGGCAGCATTAGCAGGCACTACAAATTAGTAGGCCCTAACGCACACTTAATTACACTATGCCTTCCAAGGCCTTCTATATCGGCCTTCATCCAAGATCCTGCTGTGTAAGAAAGTTTTCAGTGATCTTTCCCTTTGTGATCTATCATGCTCCTCTGCCTTGTCTCGTCTTCTTTCTTACTTAGAAAGATGATGCCAAAAGTTTAGTTGCCTTTGAAGTCAGAGTGTTGGAAAATTGCCTCAAAAGGTCTCATTTGAGCCTACATCAACAAAAATGGCTAGATGGCGTGCGATTTTAAGAATTTTGTCCGGTTATCTTTAGATGAATTTATTTCTTAGAGACTAGACTTGTTATGTTGATAATTTCAAACATAGCTTCTTCGCTCGCATCCAAGCAAACTATGTATTCTCAAATACGCAATCTTGGAGTTTTGACGTTGTTTTACTCCTTTTTATAATTCTTTGATGGAGCAAAGTAAGTAAACAAGTGTGTGACTTTCTATATGGTCATCAAATCATTATAGAGCAGATGTGTACGTTTAAAAGTATATTTTCTTCTCCAAGGCCAAAATGAAGCTCACAGTATCATCTCTAAACTAAACGTAAGCGACAAAGCAGGTAACTTTAGTACTTTTGGTCGTAATGAATGTCAGCAATAATCCGCATCCCAAGACCTCGTAAACTTGTCATTGCAGTGAGAGGTAAATTGTCTGGATTGCAGTCAAGTAAAAATCCCTGAACTGTACTCAACTTAGACGTCTGTCTGAAGCTCTTTTAGAAGAAAGGGGCCTGGAAAAGGAGCTACAGGGTGTCCAGGTAAGTTTGGAATAGAGTACTCAGCATTACTCCAAACATCCTAAAAGAGTATCCCTGTCATGTTCTGAAGCTTATAAAGTTAGGTAAAGTGACTTTTCATGAGTTTCAGAATGTTAGTCAGTACTCTATCCCAAACTTGCTTGGATACCCTGTCGAGAAACTGCATAGCTGGCAGCCTCTACTAAAGCCGAGTCCCGCCATGATTCTAGCCGGCTGAAAATCATCATACACTTCATCAAATATGCATCAACTTTGTCGCCGCGGCCGCTTGCAAACGGCCTACTTTAGCCTCCACTCCAATAATGTCTGCTCTCCACTAATACACTGCTGTTGTCCCTCAGGCCCTTAGTTGGCAAAAACTGGAGCCTTGCGCAGTTATTGGCAAAGGATTTGAGGAGGATATGGCATCCTAGACGTCTGGAAAAGGGGTTCAAAGCGTGCGAAAGTTGCTGAGTAGTTCTCTCTCCGCCCGCCTCCTACCAGACTGGGGGCGGGATTCGCGAAAGGCAGAGGCAGAGATGCAGTTTCTTTCTCTCCTGGCCTTCTTCATAGAGTCTTGGGGAGCGCCAACTTGCAAAAAAAAAGTTGCTAAAGTCAAAGATTGAGCCAACTTTTGCCAAAGCGATTTCTTGCTTCTTGCGACGTTTCTGCTTTCCTGCAAAAGAGAGACTTTTAATGCCTAGAGATGTCGTTAAACGACTTTCCACATGAACGAATGGGAACTCCTAAATCCTGCCAAGGGAAAAAAACCCTCCGTAATTCATTAAAGTCAAAACACGAGCAAAGATTATTTTGCAACGTCATGCTATTGCCTAAAAAACTTCGGCCTCGGCTTCGGTGGCCTCCAACATCCTCGAGTTTTAGCGAGGACAAAGAATGACTGTGGCCAGGATTCCATTCCTAGTTTTACTATAGAGGTCTTTGCCCTGAGAGAAAGAGACTGAGGGTGCACACACTACTACAGCGTTTCCAGACGTCTGGGCCCTTCCAACTCTGCAAAATTGCGAATTCGATATAGCGCCGAGGTAGCTGCGGCGTAGGAGCTCAGACTTCTTAGGGTCGATGGCCGCGAGCCGAGGGCACATAGCAGAGAGAGCTCTAGCTAGTTCTAGCTCTAGGAAAGGCAATCTCATCTCACAGATCTCTTAGCCAGTGCACTTCAGATCGGATGATGACCTTTCTCATCTTCTCTTCTGTTGCCTTCTTGCTTCTTCTCATGAATGGCAAGTACTTTTTTGCAAAGAGCACAACCGATTTACTAGGCAGGGCACTAAAATAAGGTTAGATTTCACAACTTTGGGTGGCATTTTAGATTTTATTTCAGTAAGGGCGACATTCGATTAGTGCGCATTTTATTTGTGCGAATTTGTACCTATTTAGTATTTACTAGTGTTCAATAAGTGCGAATTTTCTTGATTAGTACGCAGTACAAGTTTTTACTTATTTCTCGATAGTGCGAATTTCGATTAGGAATTCCTGTATCTCAATTTTGGCAATTTGTAATCTAGTCCGAATCTTTGTTCCATTTTTCATGCTACCAAAAGAAGGTCAAATCTGACATGTGATAGGCTTTGGCACACAGTGAACCCTTTGGAGGATCACCCACGTGATCTTCTTTAAGCTACTGCCTTCTTCTCTGCCATAAAGAAAACTGATTTAATGGACCGTTTAAAAGAAGAGCACGCACATTACAACAGTTTGATAAGGCTTGATCTTACAAAACTGACACCCTAATTAGTAAAGTTCCCACGAGGAGAAAATACTTTGACATTAAAAGCAGTGTAGGATAATGATGAAGTTGTTCTAAAGCACTTTTAAAACGAACGACTAGATAAACGAACCGGTAAAGGTCAATGACTGGAGCCGAGCTGAAGACCTAGACAAGGACAGACTGCTGCCTCAATTGGGCCATAGTGCATTGTCATAGGGGAAAGGGGCCATTCGCTAAAAATGCACGGAAGCCGTCGAAGAGGAGGCGAGGAGGAAGCGACATCTATGACAGTTGTCGGCACCCGCGGCCTCCTCGGCTAGACACTTTCCTTTCAGCAATAATTTATGCCAAAATAAATTGGACTGATTGATTTCTAGGCCTGTTCATTAGGGTGTCCAAACAGGTTTGGGCAAAAGTCCTGAGTGATATTCTAAAGCTCACAAAAGTTGAGGGAAGTGGACTTTTACATGCTTTTTTAAATCTTGTGGTGATATCCTGTAGAAAGTCCACAGAAAGGAAAATCCTTTTGACTGACGACTCGTATGGCATGACTGTACAGATGATCCGTTGGAGAGACTAGAGGCCAACGTCCTCTGGAGAGTCGAGAACTGAAGGAGGCCCAAATTCACAGAAGCTAGCTGGGAGTCGAGTCGAGCTGCCTGCTGAAGAGATAAATGCTGAAAAACCTAATCTCCAAGCTGCTGGCAGATAAGGTAAAACTCGAGTGACTTCTCTGAAAAGTCTGCATTTTTGGAAGAAACAAAAAAAGTCACTTGATCCTCAATGCAGCTGCTACAAAAAACCGAGGGGGATGAGTGGGAAAACAAAGCCTGCATGCAGCTACTGCAGTTGGACTTTTAAACGGAATTTCAAGCCAAGGTGCGATGAAGATCATTAGTGCAAAACCTATCACTCTGCGGGGAGGCGGAAAGAAAAATGAACTTGCGGACCTTGAGTTCTTGACGACGAGGCAACAACACTCGCATAGCCCAAGAATAATTTGTCAATACAGTCTTGTTAACAAATGTGAAAATATGTGCCATTTTTTGAACAATGTTTCTACAGCAGCAGCAGCAGCGCATGACATGTATGAGGTTAATTGAAGCTGCTCGTTGACTCTGCTGACTATATTTTAGCTAGAGACTATGTAGTAGAGGAGTAGGAGTCATCGGCCTCTCGATGCAGTTCAATGCACTTGAAAAAGAAGCCAAACGGGTGAACAATGAGCATATCACAGGGCTCTCTGCTATGTGATAGGGTGACCTCATTTTCACAAAAAAAATCAAGTCCTCCGGTTTCATTTTCAAGTTGGACGATAGAGGTACAGTACATACAATTCCGATTTAATGACCATTTTTTGAAAAATACTAATTTACTGCAGCGACCGTTAACGGAAAGTTCATAAAACTGAAATCATACTGCAGTTTTGAAAAGTGGCAGATGCAAAAAATGAAAGCCGGAAAATCATCGCATGATTCGCATCGAAGCCAATATCTTTTCATGGGTGAATTTTCCAAGGATGATTTCAAAATGTAATCGATTCCGACATCCACAAAAAACATTACTTTGCAGATTTAGCTAAATGCATAGCCACTCTAGTGAAAAAACGTGCGGTCAGCACCCGAAATTGTTGATCGTGCCACAAATCTAGTCAACTCTCGCCGCCCTAAATGTCGTAACTGCCGGAAAACTGCATTGTCACTACAAAAGCTCTCAAAGATGCTCTTAACACTATAATAACATAATGATACACTCTATAGCAGTGTGAAAAAAGTCTGGAAATA
Source organism: Oithona nana (assembly GCA_900157175.1). Classification (NCBI taxonomy): domain Eukaryota; kingdom Metazoa; phylum Arthropoda; class Copepoda; order Cyclopoida; family Oithonidae; genus Oithona; species Oithona nana. The sequence goes on from LT728004.1 coordinate 69,147, forward strand.
TAGTGAAGAAGAGATCGTCATTAATTTGGCGGCAGCTCTGCTGGGGGTCGAAGTACTACCCTGGCCACTGGTGAGTGCATGGGGAGTGCAGCAACCCTTTTTTATGCTCCTCCCCTGCCCCTTCTGTGCCAGCTATTTCAGGGCTGCGGCCGGCAGCTCCCTGGGGTCGGGTGACGCATGCAGGAGTCTGAGGCGTGCATGTGCACACAATGCACCATGCACCGGAGAGCCACAAAAAAAGTTCAACGAACTAGCAGCGTCTATGCTCGAGCTCGCTGCCCTTGTCCGTGGGCTAGCAGCGACTCTACTATTCTCTCGGACTCGCTACGACATCAACCGACGACGAATTGAGGTTAGAAAACCCATAAAAACACATAACCCCATTTTCTCTTCTCTCTCTCTCGCCACATCATGATGTTTTTCTCGAGACCAGAAAAGCCAGTTTTTTTGTGGGGGCATAAAATAAACCTTGTCTAGACCTCAGGTGAGACTTGAAATCTTTGGATTATTGGGAAAAAACAAGAAGCTGTGATGACAAATATTATTCAGCATTAGTGTTGATGCAGTGTAGGATTACAACTTGATGATGATGCATATCAGGTTACAAATATACAAGGCCTAGTTTTGAAGCAAATCACAGGCAGCAGAGAGAGTCACTGACTTTTGAACTTATGATAATAAAAATATGTCCGTCTCTTTTGTTTTGGCTGTCTGTCTATCCGGACTTGTACCTCGTTAACGAGTATTGTCGATAAATACAACAACTTTATAAAACGTATGCAATTCAGTGAGATATTCTCATTGTGTGGCTTCTTCCCATTGCAAGACGTGACAAGTGTGATATGAAGTACAAGGAGGCATCTAGATATAGAATTGAGTCGAGAATTGTGATAAGCACAAAAGATCAATGAACTCTTCTGTATTTGTGTGATAACAGCAGCAGCCAGCAACTCTAGTACATTTTTCTAGAGACTGCATTTTATGGAGTGTCAAGACAAACATACCTCAGACCCCTGGGGGAGCCAAGAATACAATGCACCAGTCACAAAAAAAGAGAAAGCAGCAGAAGCCGTCGTAGTTAGTCGTTGATATAGGAGGGGAAAAAGTCGACAGCGCAAGAATCCCAGACAGACTCGACCCAGACACTTTTGTCATTACATGCTGCAATTGCATTCTTACACATGACACACGAGATAGATGAGGGGAGAAAAGCCAAAGCACATGACATGTGTTAATTTATTTCAACACTCTAATTTTAAGGGTTATAAATAGCACTAATTTCCTTACTTTGAACCCTAGTGCTTATGTCATTGTTCTTTTATCAGTTAAATGTTGCGTGTAGTTTACAAACGAATCGTGCTTTTAAAAGCAAAATTGCCTTAGTTATCCAGCTGCTGCCTTAAAAATCGTATCTCTCACACAGATTTCAATTGCTCTATTGACACGCTACCCATAAATTAGAGTGTGTTGACCCTAGTTAGGGTGACTTGAATTTTCATCCAAAGCTGCAGATTTTCGGATACATATTTTTAAAGAAAAGTCAGGTAATCCAGTAAAGTATCGTCAATTCAGTCCAGTCGAGAGGTTCGGCTAAAAATATCAAGTCACCCTAATTCCAGTGTTACTAAACTAGATATGCAATGTTTTGGGATTTTCTCTCGTCCCAAAATACCCTCAATTTCCAGCCAGCTTCCGAACGTACCCCATGTTTTAAAACTGTTGGCACGTGCATTTAAAATCCTAAAACCTCGCACGCATGACCCGGACCCCCTAATACTTCCCGATCTATAAAAAACGATTGCATTTTCTCTTGCTTTGAGTAACTACCAATAAAACTAAAACGACGACCAACACATTAAATAATAGAGTAGTTTACTGGCATCTGAGCAGAGAAGCAGTATTATTTTACGATTACACAAAAACCATTTGGAGCAGCGCAAAGATCGATAATTGTGCTACTCTCCCTAAATAGAAAATAATCATGTATCAAATTATCGGTTTTGCTCGCGCGTCATTTACTTTGTGTCATCTCTCTCCTGCTTTGGAATATCGTCAAATATGTCGTGATTCCGCTGTCAGTCCTGCGAGATTGTGTTATCAGACTTGCTCTAATCATGAGTCATGATAAATCTACGTTCATTCTGATGCTACGACTCCTATACATACTGCAAAAGGGGACGTTACATATATTTTTAGCTAGCGGGGGAACGCTACTACTGCAAGTGCATTCAATGCAATGTTCATCTCTAGTCCAAATTGGGCTCTGCTCACGTTCAATGAAATGGAATTGGAGGGCGAGGGGGAACAGATTTTCTCCCTTTTGAATCAGCGCCAGAACCATTGAATTGCATCGACAAAGCTCAGAGAAAAATGGGATGACATTTTTTTTTCAGTTCTCTAATTCCAAACGAATTTTCCATGTTAAAAATTCGGAAAATCCATGAGAATGAAATGTATGGCATTTGTAAGCATTTCAAGTTGGTAATTATGAGAAAATAAACGACTTTTTGGTTTGCAGTTGTAGCACGCAATGTCATTGTGTCAATAATAACCAAGTTGGAAATGAGCCAATTTTCCGTCATGTTTTCAACTTTTCATCAATAACGATAGAAGTTTAATTATGTAATAGCGTTGTTTACGCCTTCTGCTAATAATGATAGCAATTGATAACAACAATTTGGCATTATTCTATCACGTTCTGCAGCTGTTGTTTAGTGGCTTTTTTGCTTGGCTAAATTGTCGAGGTTAATTAAACGTCCCTCTGTTACATTGCAGAACCCATTATTGTATGTAACACTTTGATGCTAAAGCTGCAGCTGCATTGCATGGTTGAGGGACGCCAAGAAAAGAACCAGGCAACCACTTTTTCACTGTCATGAAGCTCTTTTTGTAAAGAGGCTCTAAATGGGAAATGGCAAATGCAGCAACACTTAATCACGCATTCGCTCACCGTAGACTTTCCTACCTAGAGATAGAGAACCTAAAACTACTAAATCCTTTAGATGGACGAGGAGCAAATAATGCAGTGCACGTAGACGGCGAGGCAATGAAGAAAAACCGTTGCAGCTACTTTTAGTAGCAGATGAAAAGGGTCACGACTTTTACTCAATAGCCCTTGTTTTATCTAAATCTTGATCGTTGGTTAGGGTGTCACAATAAATATCGATCAATTAAGCCTTCCTTTGTGGCATTTGGACGATAAGATTCGGGACTATTGCTTTTATCTTTTTGGTGTACTATACAGTGTTTGAAAACCACCTGAAATGTCTCATTTGAATCTTCACACCAAACGCACCAAACACAATATTTGTTCTATCCGTAAAGCCTGTATCGCTAATTCTTAACGCCAAAAATGCTTCGCAATATTGTAAAATGAGACTTTTTGAGTGACTTTCAAATACTCTGCAGCAGGTCAAGCATGAATACAAAACTAACGTCCCAATATTGGGTTAGAGAAAGAAGCTGTGAACAGACCTAAGTAGTAAGTGTGGTGCTGAATATGTGTGGTGGGTAACTTTTATGACCTCAATTGACTGAATATTGAATATCAAATTTTCAATCTCTGAACGTTTATTTCTAGTGCATATGCTCGGCAAAGAAATTGTGAATACCATTACCAAGCGTTATTATTACCCTCCTTCTTTTCAAAAAACCTTTTTTAATTGGTACCCTTTCACTTCATATATGACAAATTGACGGATGATGAAAAATGCCCCAATTTTTGTAGCACCACAGTTACTATTTTAGTCTAAGGGGGAGGAAAAACCACACCCTCATTTATGTCCAAGACCTGCGCTCTTGATCGTAAAAAAATCAGCGGCCAAAGATCTTTGGGTTATTTTTTCCGAGTTGTTCCTCCTCCTCGTGAAAGCACGTGTCACACACAGAGAGCTTTTTACGACCAGATTGTAAAACGAACGTTGACTTCATCCCGATCACTTTTTCCGTTTTCTCTTCTCTCGTTTTTGGTTTTCCACGTTTTCCACTTGTGTGTCACGAAATGTGTAGATGGCAGGTGCAGACAATCCCAAAATTGACCTAAAGCCGCTATGTAATTTTGGCTTCATTTCATTACTAGGTGCTGAGCATTGATGTCAACTCTCATTTCAAATGTGCTGGAGGGCACGACATCCTCTCCTTTTAAATTCTTCTCTCTAATTAAAGATATGAGTAAGAGTTGCTCTGAAATAGGACAGCTTCTAAGAAAATTAGCAGACGACTACTCTTCACGAATACCAATTAAAAAGACTTCAAAGTCTTTTTTAGGGCATTCAAGCTAAAAGCGTGTATTCGTAGTTTTGGGGTTAGATGGCGTTTTTAGCAAACTAATGCATAACACTTTATCTTTGCTTGATGATCCGTAGTGAATAACTTTACTTATATAAGAAATACGTTTCTGTACATTTTTCTCAAAATTGATCCTTGATAATTGGTTTTAAAGATAGGCACTGTCATATCTTCTACCATGTTTGTATAATAAACGTTCAATTTGTATGTCTCATAACATTTCTTAGCTCAAACCACTTTCATTTGTTACCCGTTTCAGTTGCAACATATCTTATTTGATTATCTTTTAGAAATTATAAAAAGTACTTTTGTCCAAAAAGTACACTATGAATTTAGTACTATTGCACATATCATGACTTCAAAATGTTCCATAGCCAAACCTCAAAACAAAAACTCAACAAATTGTTGAATGTGTGAGAAATCCTATTAACCTTGCGGTTTCCTTCAAAAGACCTTTGTGAGCATGCTTTTTTGCTCCAAGCTCAATTCCTGTTGCCTTTAAAAAAGCATGGGTTATGTGATGGGTCGACCAAACATAAATCTACAGATGTATGAAGGACTTCATCCATAAACTTCCATAGCATTCTTAGCTTTCATTGTGAGGAGATTTCTCGCTCTGGCACATAAAGTTTTGCTGCTGCTTGCCCTTTGTAGCATGGCAATTGGTTTCCATTTTGAGAAGAACAGCAGCTTCTGGTTTTATTATCACGTCGTACTGTATTCTCGATTCTGATTTTCACAACAAAGGACCCTTTTTTACGAGTTTGCGCCCCATGGCTAAGGCTTATAGAGTAGTACTACAGTCCCGGTATTACTTTCATGAGAAAGTCCAACTACTCCAACACTTGCCATCTATAGCGATAAAATTCGCTTGACTTGGTGATGTAACGCATTCCAAAAGTAGGAATTGAGTAGGCAAGCAAGGAGAGTAGCAGCAGCTGCTTGGCGACTTTTAAAAAGGGTTAATGGAGGGTTCACTCACCTCTAACTCGGCTTATTCTGGCGTACAAAAAAGAAGTTACCAACTAGAAAACTACTGTTCCCAAGTCCAGACTTTGACAACATGCAAAGAGTGGAGACATAAGACAATTCAGCAACATTTGTGCATTTTGCACAGTCTTCGGAATATCGGGAAACATTGTCGCAAAGACATTTTGAATGTCTTGAGCAAAGTGAATTTGTGTGTTCTTTAGTACAAAATGAAATTGCCATACAGAAATCAGATTGATTTACTTACAAAACATCCAATACATTTTTGTAGATCGAAATTGGTACAAGGGATTCATAAATGACATCTTACAATTTTTGGTAAAGTGTTTTTTTTAGCAAAAATGTACGCTAAATAGACTCTTATGAAATCAAGGATAAAACAAACAGGAATAAATTGATGATTGGCACATCTTCTACTTCACAACTCTAATTGGCCAATTTGTCAATTGAATCATATTTTCAGTTCGCAGAAGTGAAGTACAGACCAATTTTCACACAAATTGGCGCTTGAATGAATAGCTCCTTAGAGAGTACTCTCTCGAGACTTAGGGAAGGTATTAAATTTCTGTCCATTTAAAAATCCCAAATAAGAGCAAAAGAAGCCTGAGAAAAATTTGCTAGAGCAGGAAACGGGATGCTCTTTAGTCGTAAAACTGGCTCATTGAATGGTGATGATCGTGTAAGGATTTTACGACCCATATAGACGTCTTTATTGTTACGAATTTACTTTTCTTTCTGTCTGTTCATCTCTTTCTAGAAGCTTTTTCATAAATGGAAAACTTCTAATGCTCTTAGAAGCCTTATAAGTTCAAAGACTTTTGCTTACCTTTTGAAATTGGAAAGAGTAGTGCAAAAAGTTCAAAGCATCAGCAAAAGTTTCATCATGACTTGACTCAGCTCTACCTTAGAAACTTTATAGATAAACTATTCTGCAGCTCATGCAAAAATGAAAAATTATCAAAAGCAAAAAGAAGGAAGAACTACATTTTGAAAATATATCAAAATATTTTGCTTAAAGAATCGGAATTTTGAAGCTTTACATTTAATGCAATGGAAATCGGAGCAGATTGTCGAAATATGTGAATTGGTTTCATAAACGTCATCTAATTATATAAACCTTTCCAAATACTAAATTGAACAAAATGTAATTGAAACAACACTGCGATATTATCTAGAACAAAGTCCATCGCAACCATTTGTTTTATCACGAAAAAAGGCTAAGAAACAAACGAAAATACAGAAAGCATAACATATGTTCAATGCAATAACGTTTTCAGTAATCCAACGAACGAAACAATTTTAAGCCAATGTAGGAAAAAGAAGGGCGTTGATCCCTATCGTCCCGCGCGTCACTTTGCGTCATAGCAACCGAATGTGGCGGGAAAACGTAACGTGCGGGCAATACTACTGCTGTTGTGCTACTTTCTACAAACAGACAAAGAGGGGTTGGAAAAGTGGAACACGCTCAGCTCCGGAGCGTCGTCATAGTTATGGATTTCGTACGCAACCCACGTGGTATCCAGGGTTCAATGACCCCTCTGAGCTTCCTCGTGTAGCACACAAAAAAAGAAAACGAGAGGGAGAAATTGTAACCCTCTAATGCTTTGCTTGCAAAATCTCCTTGTTGCCAACTGACCTAAAATCCAAATCTTTTCATGATCACTGATTGGGATGAAATTACGCGCGCAGAATAGAGAACATGGTGGAGTTGTGCTACTTGGTAGATGACCTACTTTTGGACCTGGGCAAACTAGGATATAGTACGTGTCTAAAGTAAAAGTTCAGTCGTTGACATTCCTGACAGAATTGGGATAAAACCATTTCAAATGAAAAAGACACAGTGTTTGTAAACCAGTCAAAAAGTCTCCTTTTACAACATTATGAGCGGAGGCAGCTACATTTATGTTCAAACTAAAATACACAAAAATCAGATGAGACATTTATTGTGATTTTCAATCACAGTGAAAGAGTTGAAGGAAAATAATTCTACATCTAAAAAAGAAATGTACACAAAACGCAGTTATTTAGGTAACCTAGAATAGAGACACTGCAATTATGTCTATTTTTCACACAATTATGGCATGACAAAAAAACAAGATGATGAATTATAGTATGCTTGATTCTGCGAAAAAGCTGAAGATTTCTTTTTTGATGATGGATGATAGACTAGTTGACAGCTCGGACAGCTCCACTTTAGGATCACTGACCGAAATATATTTTTGTGTACCATAAGATTTAGTAAAGGAAGATTTACGGCACACATAGGTGCAGGTGTTGCATGCTTAAAAGCACTTGTCCCACATTGTGTTCTCAGGTATACTATATTTTTTCCCATCTGAAAAAAAATCCACATTTTTGGCAAAGTAGGGAGATTATCTTGATTAGCATACAAGCCAGCCTTGCAAAATATATCCTCTTTGTTGACTAAAGTTTCACTACTTTGTATGGATGAAAGCTTTTCAATCTGGCAAAAAATGTCATGAGACTTTTTGCACCAAGTCTCCCAGAAATATATGTGAATCAGCAACAATTCTCCCCCATCTAAAACTTTTTAATGATCTCTTTTTTCTTGAGCTTTTAAAGCATCTGGTGGTCTGTTTTACTACATAACAGGAAAAAGCTAATTCACGGCATTTAACCCCTCTGCAGCAAGTAAGTCATAAGTAAGCTGAACCATTGATGAGATCATGGCTTTGATGAATAGCGGATGTGCGCCCTAGTAAAATTGAATTAGGAGGTCCTTCACCAGGCTGCCACATGTCTCTTGTAAAATGGAATGCATTTCCTGTGAGCTGATGATACGTATCTTTGAAGACAAGCTAGCCTTAAAAACTGCATTTCCAGTAGCCATCTTGCTAAGTCATCATTTTCATCAATGCACCCATTATTCGACAAAGACGAACAGATGATGAATAGAGTGTGCAGTGTAGACAGAATTGATAAATATCAGTCACATTTATTAGGTTGAAGTCAAGACCCCAAAATGTAGTCTAAGAATATTTCTAAAGGACATAAATTATATGTAAGAATGGCAAATGCGAACGTAAAGAGGGAATAATTCTATGGTGGTTTAGTGAGTGCCTGCGCCTGCCTCGAAAATCTATCTAAGTGATATCAGAAAGGCACATTAATTCAATTTAGAAAGCAGAGTACTTTTAGCAAGTAAATAATAGTTTATTGAACCTGGTAACATTAAATCATTTACAGAAGCAAATCAACATAGGGAGATGGTAGGTATCTAGATTTTCACATTCAAATCCATCAATGGAATATTTGTTGTGTCATTGTGTCCAATGTGACTCTTCAGAAATCACAAACGTTGAATAGCATCAAATTCTATGTGCTACAGTTAAAATGATAAATTGGGAGCCACTTTTGGGGCAGGTGCTACTACTGCTGCCTATAAAATACCTACTCTTTTTAAGGGGCCACGTGTAGAAGTTTAGTAGCGATATCAAATGACTTTTTTTCCTGTCATATTTCAGTGATGGATCGAGTTGCGGCAAATGACAAAAACTTTTTTAGCCGACTCATGCCGAACCATTTTCATGGTTTTGAATCAGAAGGTGCTAGAGCTGTTGACATAGTTCAATGCCTTTTTTCTACCCTAATTAAGTAGACTGCATTTTGAAGCCTATTCATCATTCTCCAAGTAACTGCAGTATACTAGCCCTTTTTCAAGAGATTAAAACTGTCTAGTGCAGGTGCTCGGAATATCCATCAGACCATCAGTGGTTTTACTTACCATTTTGTGAATTGAGCAAAAGAAATAAAGCCTCATGAAAGTAAAATTTTGATTGAGTGTGCAAAATCGTTTTGAACTGAAAAAATCATGAATTCAATTCAGCGATGCCACAATAAAAAGTTGGAAAATTGTTTAGCAGATGGATTCTAAAGCTTTTTTTGTGGTGTGTGGGCTTACACCCGCAGTATTCTCTCTTGAAATTGGATCAAATTGAAATGGTCTTTCCTCTTTTTTGCTACTGGCTACCATATAATGGTAGTAACCAGCAGTAACTATAAAAAAGGCTTACCAGAAATGCAGGTTGGCGTGTTATTTCTCCATACAAGTTGAACGCAGCACTTTTCTAGGGGAACCACATTAGAGTGTTTTGGCCACATTTTGTTCTGACCAGGCGATATGAAATACTCTGTGCAAAAAATAGTACTTGATTACCTACCATTAATCATAAGGTGGCAATTATGCCGCGCTTGAATAGTAACACCTGAACAACATGTCAATTTGCAACATTTCTCCTTTTGGTTGCCGCAGATTTGGGAGTCGTCATAATCTAGTCCCTCACAATCATTTCCGCCATGTTGAGGCTCTGGTTGAGTACAATTGCGGTATCGTTTTTGCCTTCCGGGTCCGCAGCTTTCGGAACAGACACTAGACCAAGCTCCCCACTCAGACCAGCCTCCATGGACTAAAAAAAGATTTTTGCAGTAGTTGGTAGAATACTTACAAAACCATTTATTTTCTTAGACTTACTTGGGCAGGAAAATGTATTACACTCGCTTCTTTGCTCAGGATTTCCAATACAAGGCCTTCCACCGTTAAAAGGCATTGGGTTGGTACAAGGTAAGATCCTGGATGAGTTTCCCCCACCGCAGGATTTACTGCATGAGCTCCACTGCACATCAGCTTCGTTATAGCCTCCATCCACTGAAAAACAGAGACTAATGATGGCCTTTTATAACAGGATTTGACTTCGTTAGTCTTGAGAGCCTTTTCATCAGGAGGCTTACTTAGAAGGCTAAAGCAGCAGCAAGACTTTGGCTCTAAGACAATTACTGTAATTGTTGTCTTCTCTGATCTTTAGGATCTTTGGGTGTTGTGAGGAAAGAGCCAAACAACAAAACAGAACACACATGACTTTCATGTTATATGTTAGACAAAAAGTGCTGTAAAGTAAAAGGGTAAGTAACTCTAACTTTTTGGAAACTGCAACGAGTAATAAAGTTATACACACACATACATGAAGTGAAAGCACTCTAAGTTACCTGGTTCAGGCAAAACTTTAACTTCGTCCAACTGGAGTGATCCATATTGCATGAGCTGAATACTCAAGTATCTTCCCATTAGCGGCTCACTACATTCAATAATGAATTGACTTGAAGTAGCTTCTGATTGATCTGCTGCTGTGCTTTCATCTGTCAACGATCCACAAATTGCATTCCGATCGATCAGAGGCTGTCCAAAGGTTGACAACATTTCGAACCCCACTCGTATTTCTAGTGTACCTTCAATGCTATTGGCATCAGGTAGCAGCGTAATAACGACCTAAATCGGATTATCCCATTAGATACAGACACTCAAGTAATACATCGTATTTAGTTAAGGTGAACTTTTAACCTTATTGACGGCAATTTTGGTACCAAAATCTATCGCCAACCATGGATATCTTTCTTTCACAGACTTGAACGTTTCTTGCGGGTTTCCTGTAGTCTTGTCAATAACATATTTTGGCTCGTACTTATATAAGAAGAGGTTTACGAAGGAGGAAGCAAAAGCAAAAGGTTTTCCTGTAACACAAAAACTTTTTTTGATATAGTACCAGCATAGTAAGTAAGCAGAAAATATGTTTACCAAGAAGAATAGGCACAACTTCGTTGAGGCTAATATAGGATGTGGTAGCATTGTTATTCATAATAACGCCTAAGTAACGACCTTCTAGCGCATATAGGCACTCAATATCAAGCTTGTGTTTTCTTGGGGTAGGTGGGCTCTCTAAAGTAAAGCAATGTTTGCCTGGCTCCAAGCTATCTACAGTTTCTTTGGTGATTTGGCCTGCTAGAGGTTGGTCCAGCACAAAGATTTTGACGTTGGAAAAGTGGGAATAAGGAGGTTTAAAAGCATCATCACGGAAGAAGACAGTGAGTCCAAAAACTACTCTTGTTTCTTGCAAATCAATTTGGAACCAAGGAAATGCTTGAGGCTGGGTTTTGAAATACTTGTCCTCGTCAGGATAACATTGTACAGCTTTGTCTACCAAAAGTTCTGCCCTTGAGCCAGATGATGAAGCACTTGCAGCTATTTTTAAAGAGAGAAAAAATTCTTTTTAACGATCACTTAGTTTTGAAATCTGTTGTTGTTGAAAATTCTTACAAAAGATCGTGTTTTGACTCATCGTTCGTTTTACATAGAATTCCACTAGCGTTGTGTATCCAATTTCTTCCATTCCTGGCTCCAAAACGTTTGGAATTCCAGGGAATCCTTGGCTTGAATCTTCTATACTTTTGTGTATCCCAAGTGATACCCAACCATTCTCGGCAACGGCACTCACCAAACTTTTGCCTGAAGTTGAGAGGCTCAGTCCTTGGAAGTTTTCCCTAAAAGAAAACAAAACTCAGTTTGGCTCTGCTGCTGTTTTGCCGAGAGGAGCAAATGTTCAGCTTCAGTATTTTAACGGTCAAAAAATTCAAAAACACACACATTTCAACTTCAGAAGAGAAATCCTCAAATCCATGGACTGATGAGGTCAGGAACGGGTCAGAAGCCTGAGTCCACTTAAGAGAGCGTGAGGTAAGGGGATAACTGACGACAAAGTTGAACTTATTGCCCTCATTTCGTAAGTATACGAGTTCTGCTGCATTGGAATATAAGTGCACATTTGCTGGGTCTTTGTCTTGGTTGAAGGAAATGCTTTCTCCTTCTTCAAAGTCAAACAAATTTGGACAGTCAGATTCCGGATTTGAAAAGTCTTGTTTCAAAATCAATAGTAGATTTTCTGAAAAGAGAACATTAGAGAAACTCTGAAAGGAGCTATTCAACAGTCGTTTTGTTCATTGTTAGTACCACAGGGTTGTTTTGGACCAGAAATCATTCCTTGTGCTTGGCTGATTTCCGAGTATGAAAATCGACTTTGTAAATAGCAGATCCCATTGGTTTTGTTAAAAGAAAATCCTTGACATAAACTGTAAAACCTGCAGGTGAAAGCACATTCCTCCAAATCCCCTTTGAATTCACCATTCAAAATGGTGTCTCGAGTAGGCAGTTGACCCAACTTAAAACATTCCTGATTGATGGCAGTCTTGACAGGCATGTACACATCAATTGGTCGTTTGCACATTATGTTTTCTTTGAGTGGATCACCTTCAAGAAATAATAAAAGATCTTTTGATGCATTTGGAATTCCATTATTTCCAGTACATGTCAGAGCAGAAACGGGAAGAAGAACGTTAAAAGTACCTGGACAAAGATCAACTTGACATTTTTCCGTTTTGCTCATGTCTCCACTGCAGATACCTTGCAGGCATGTTCTTTGGGCAGTTTTGGTGGCCTCTCCACACGTCGCCGAACACGCAGAATAGGACCACTCTGACCACACTGGACTCACTTCTGCAAGGCAAGTAATTATCTTCTTCAAGTTGCTCTAAACGTCTCTCGTTACATGTCTATTGTTACACCTACCACTAGCTTCAAGACAGCAACGGCCAGATGGAGAAAAACAACCATCTACTTCATTGCAAATCTCTTTATTACAAGAGGAACCTTGGTCTCCACAAACACCAGATTTGCACTCATTATGGTTACTACAGTAGCCTTCACCAGCCTCACATTTTTGGAATGGAGTGCAACAACCTTTAGACCTTGCAAGGCACCTTGGCGAAGCATCTGAAAATCAAGAAAAGCAGCTTTGATCTCCTAAATATTTTTTTTTGCTACCGGCATCATCTCTCTTACCTACGGAAAGTTCACAAACTGCATCCGACGATTCTGTCACGGAAAGTATTTCAAAACTTTCGGAACCATCCTGGACTTGCCTGAATATCAAAGCCCCACTTGGATTATATTGAAAACCTTTGAATTTGTCAGAGTCAAATAGTGCAACCAACGAATCTATATCTACTTTATCTGCCTGTGGATGTTGATAATCGCTCCAGAAGAACTCATCTGAAATGACAATGGTTTTTAGAATGGTTTTGCATATTAACAAAAAAGAAGTCCTTACAATCTTTGCAATTTGGCATATTTGGCACATTTTCCGCTGATGCTGTCGTGGGTGTTTGGCAAGCCTGTCTTTGCTGGCCTCCTTCTGGTTCCTTTTGTTGAATTCCGACATAGAATGACAAAGTTGGGGATAGAGTTAGCAAGCGGCTGGCTTGAGTGGATGAATATATTCGTGGGAGTTTGCCAGGATTGGGCAATGACTGACATGACTCTAGGGCCTCGTCAAGAGGTTGATCTCCTATATATTGGTAGGTTTTCCTAGATGGATCTTCTGGGTCTGGATGCGTATCTGAAAGCGAAAGAAATGTCTTATTAATGTCTTATTCTGGATTACAGATGATTTGATAGTTCTTACACGAGATGCAGCCACATCCCGCTGGACATGCGAGATGTTCATTATTCAAGCAGCAGAGGCTCTCCAGAACTAAGGGCGCACCACGACATCCTTCAGTCATGTTATTGCCTTCCTAAGCACCATTAACACAGTCATAAGCTCACAATGAGAGTGAATTAAGTTTTTACTTACTCGAGCACTATTGCAGCATAGTTTACCACCATGGAAGGCGTTGGGATGTTCTACTGGGCATTTAGGGTGACCCACTGTACTTGCCACTTTGAAATGGAGAACAAAATTAGATTTTCTGCATATTAAAACCACACAGGCTTACCAATGCTGCCAAGGAAGACCAGGATGAAAACCATTTTAGCAGGAGACGGTTGTGAAACGTTCAAACCCATGCTCAACAGTGATTTCCCAAGGGACTGAAGAAAAGCCTGGAATGAATTCTGGATCAGGAGGAGCTAGTCGACTTAGCAGTCAGTATTGACTCCATGCCAACCAAACGTAACCACAGAGATATCAAAACATGCAAAGCCAGGTTTTCACACTAGTCAACCATTAGTTTGTTACGTTTTCTCTCCTTGACAATGACAAAACGGTTGGCAACAAAACGACTGTTTTTCAATTAGTAGAGTGCATTTTTGTGGGGGTTGCTGAATAGCAGGAGCAAGGTATGCAGGGGGACAGCAGGAGAAAACTCTTCAGTTTTTTATGATCCTAACACATTTGGCCAAGCCTAAAACTGGGTCACTCGGTTAAGCGCAAAGCATCTAAGCTTTTGAAAAAGCTCTCCTCCTCTCCCCCTTTTTCCTGATACTTTATGACCCATTGCTATGAGTTGTTCCGCTAGCAAAAATGGCATCAACTATCTGGTATAGAGCTAAAGCAAAAAAAAGTTTTGATTTAGTGCTAGCTTTTGGCGGGAAGAGAGGAGCGCGAGAGGAATCGTGCATTAATCTTCTCTTTTCCGTAGTTCATTGACCTTCGATGCATGAGTGCTTTTTTGGGATTATTGGCCGTCGTCGTCGACAAGGCTTCTTCTTCTTCTTACTGCTGAGGAGGAGTATACTGCATTATGAAAAGGGAAAGGTAATCCCTAATCCCCTGGTGCACATGCAAGCCTTAGTACTAAGAGCCATCAACACTTGTCAAAAGAAGAGCTGATAAGCAGGACTACTGCACTGCTTGAGAGGAAAATTAGAGATTGCTTGGCCAGCATTGCACTACAAATATTGAGAAAGGCGATCAGCATTGCTTAACATATTTTATTTTTACAACATTGCGAACATCAACATCTACTTACATTTATTTATAGGTATTATGCAAATGAAAAATGTTCGGGTATTCAAACATGTAGTTCTGCATTATTCTGATTTATATTTTCTTGGAATTTGGCATGACAAAAACGGATAAAAAGTCGTTAAAAAGTCGGGCGGTCAGCATAAAGAAACCAGAGCCGATGATTGTCGTTTTCCAAAGGGATCGTATAAGCCGGCAAGCCTCTTAGTATTTTGCACTAAAGGACTTCCTTCTCTATGAAAAACCTTCTCGCTGCTTCTCTTTCAGAAGTTTGCCGTGCTGCTCAATGATGTTAGGCAAACAAAGCCCTTGTTTACGCTACTAGTCTTTGACAGAGAAATGTATATGGTAAACGGTGTTGTAGTCCTAATGCATTGCATTCTCTCCGTGCATTTGCTTATTACTCTACTCTCCCTTAACAAAAAAAGGCAATGACCTCCGCTTCTACTTGATAAGGATGCGCTCGTATAACGTAAGAGAAGCAACGCAAGGCAACGACCTACTTTCCTCCATAACACAGTGTTTGAAAATCACTCGAAAAGTCTCATTCAATAACAATGACATCGAACTTTTTGGATGATTTTGAACACTGTGACCCCACTAATGTTGAAAAACAAGACCGAAAATTAGATGGGCTCCATTTATTTTCGCTGCTCTCGCATAGCACGTGACACCACAATGGCAATAG
Organism: Oithona nana; assembly: GCA_900157175.1. NCBI lineage: Eukaryota > Metazoa > Arthropoda > Copepoda > Cyclopoida > Oithonidae > Oithona > Oithona nana. The sequence goes on from LT728004.1 coordinate 84,705, forward strand.
TATATAGTAACTGAAATAGAATGGATCGGGAAATTAGAGGATGCCGAGATGAGGATGCAATATATCTGAATGTGAATTTAGTGGGAATTGTGAGAGCTTTTAGTTTGGAAAGCTAACGAGTATTGATGGACAAACAAACAATCATGGGAAAATTCAGCATCTCTTCCAGGTCATTGAGTCTTCCTCTATCTGACTTTCCCATGATCATTTTGAAAATTGAAACATTGAACTGATCTCATGCACAGTGTTTGGAAGTCTTGACTTTTTGAGTGATGATCTCATGGGAAATTTTTCTACACTAAAGAGTAGAGAATTTTGTACCCATTGTGAATTAGTAACTCAATCAACGTACTACGTTCAAACGGCCAACTTCATTTTTCTGGAGGATTTAGGAGTCAATCTGCTGTTTAGCAGTGTCATTTATCATGCTGGCTCTCCTAAGAATGTGAGAGTGTTTTGTGTCCTAAGCCCTTCTTTTTCAGCTAGAATGACAGTTGGGACTGGGAGAGTATAGTTTTTCTTTGCATTTTTGTTGTTTATGCAGTTGTTGCTTCATTGCAAGTGAAAAGATTTACGAGGTCAGTTGCTGCTCTATTGCATCTTATTGTAAGTAACTTGAAAGATAGATAGACAGTTAGGGGAATTTTGTTTTGGGAACCACTTTTCTGACACCCTCGTCGTGTTCCGTTAACGCAAAGTACAGGAAACAATTAGGAAGATTTTCCCTATAATTGTACCGTTGACTACAGATGAGCCGATTTGTAAAGTGTCTTTATTAATTGAACCTCGTTTACCTAATAGGAGGGTAGCTATCAACCGCCGACAAATTTTTACATACCTACTTTTTTCACGAGTTTTTAGTTCTTTGACATAAAATATGTATAGAATTTTTGCGCCAAAAATGGTAGATTTTTATTCATTTTCAAACACTTTTTCCACGAGTTTTTAGCATGTAGTCAGACAGGCCGTTCTAATCTTTCGTCAGATTCTTTTCTAAGGATTCAAGATTACCATCTTTTTAAGAAGCTTCTGATGGCTTGCTACTAAGGATGCTAACGTCATTAGAAGAGGAGCAGGGTGTGAAAAATGACGTCTCCTCAGTGACATTCATCAAAGCGAAAACTGCATCTCGCGGGGAGGGAGATGAGATGATGATGATGAAAGAAACAAACCCACAGATAGCAAGAAGACTGATACAGAATTCCACGAAATACTTCCACAAAGAATTTTAGGAATTCTTTTAACTGATAAATGCAAAATCACAGTGTGTAAATCAAGTAAGAAGTAGTTTTTGCGACACAAACCATACAAATATTGTTTTGATGTGAAAATTCAAATGATACATTTTGGTGATTCTCAAACACCATGAAACTTTGAAATATGCCTTTTAATTTTGACAAAAGTTATAGTTCATGAAGATTGTAGAACTCTGATCACTTTTGGATCCGCAGTTCTCTGCATTGCATTGAAGATGCATGCATCTCCTCCCATTTTTCCCTTGTTAGGAAATATCATTAGGTAGACTTGTCTGTCGTGCCCTCAAAATCTCATGTATGAAATAAGACCTTGAAAAATGATCTTCTACATCTCCTCCTTATCCTCAACTTTGCTACTCTCCACTAAAAAAATGCATCTTTTATCGATTGTACTTTTTTCGCTCGCGGGCTTTCTCTTTTTTGATAGTAGCTAAGAATGGAAGTGAAAGCCTCTCGACAAGCTGACTAGTCTCTTGAAAAAGTATCCTCCGCAGGGCAAAATCGATAGTGCAGTCTGGATGTGTCTGATATTGAAAGCTTGTACATAGTGGTCTTCAATGGTTCGAAACGAGGTACCATTTTTCATAGTTGCTAAGCGAACTTGAAAGAGTGATTTTTCCACGCAGAAAGAGTGCATTAGTCAGGAACTGCTGCTGCTGCAATGGGGTTGTGTCAGAATCCGAGGATGGTAGTGGAGTTCATTATTTAAAAAGCTTTCAGGAAAAAAATGACGTTGCAGAGTGGATTAAAAATATAAAAAGTTGGATCATTTGTTGGACCAGAAATGTCCAACTTTCTCCAAAGTCGCAAAAAGAGTATTTGAAATATAACTTTTCGAAATATTTCGGTAGGAACCTAATGCTGAGAGGTTATTTTTGGATGTGTGTCCACTATAGAATGTAGATGACGCCCATTTATCGGGGTTGCTATGAAAAAAGAGGAGCTTTCCCTTAGTACACATGTCTGGAATTTCCACTTGCACTCACTTGCGTTTGCTCCATCTCCTCCTCCTCCCATGTTTTCACTCCTCCCGAAATAGGGCATTGCATGTCTGGGTATGTTCCCCAGCTCTCTAAGGGATGCAGCCAAGTTTATCTGCAGTCTGGTTCAACGACTGTCTGGTTTTTCCCCACACCGTAACTCTGAGTAGTAACCTAGACAGGATTAGAAAAGGGGGTGCAAGTGCACTAGCAGCCACGCTTACTAGAAAACTATGAGGGTGGTGGCTTCTGCTGCTGCCAATTCCAGACAAAATGCAATTATTATGCTGAAGTGTGTTCTGTCGTAGTCTAGCCTGTCACAATAGGGAATAGGAAACTTTTTTTGTTGCTTTCTATTGAATTATCTTGAAAAGAACACATTTTTGTAGCCTACCATTCTTTCTAGATAGTAAAAGCTTGAATTTCATATATGTAGAGTTTTCGAACTATCTGTTCAACCATATTATGAACCCAATACTCAAATGTGCAACATTTTGTTTAGCAAGCTGTTGTTCCTATGTAGTTGCGTCCATTGGTATTACTAACATGACCTCCCGCGGTGGTGATGTACATACTGCAACAAACAGGGTGAATAAAACAGCATTATTTGTTCAAACGGCTGCTGGTCACCCTGTTGCCCCAGCAGCTCCCTTTGTAAGGCCGAACAAACCCAACAAACCATCAAGTTTTGGAGAGGTTTTTTGGACAGGAGCCTGGCTAGCTACTGCATGCTGCAGTAGCATTCAAACGTTGTTTGTAACGATGTCACCCCACAATTGAAAGAAGATTGTTTGCTCCAATTTCACCGTTATACATGAACCAAAACTTTTTTAAAAGAACCCCTCGCTTTGCTGTATACAAAATGCAGCTTCTTTTATGGATGCCAATGACCTCTGTTGGGGCCAAAAAATGTGAAGCTGGCGTGAAAATTCCTCATGGACGTAATTAAGGACGAGGAAAAAATATGTCACATGGACAACCGTTCCGGTCAGTGAGCAAAAGTAGTAGCTCTCCATTATGGAAGAAATACCTGCAGTAGCAACACCATCATTTTCTCCATTTTGAAGCTGTTTTTCCCAAGGGGCGAAAAGAATAACATGTGACATTTTCTTGACAGTGCAAAATTGCATTCCATGCTTCGCAGTTGACCCTACATTCATTTGGTATATTTTGTTTGGCGTATCCTGATTTTTCCCAGGGAAATTGTACTTGACAGTATGCGAAATTGCATTCCGAGTGCAATTGACTTGAAAGCCATTACTTTACAGAGGAAGGAGGCAAAAACGTTTTGGCAATTTTGTTTCTATGCTTGAGTGGTTCTTGCTACTCTGATGGTAACAAACAAACAAATAAATTGCTGTCAGGAGTGTCACTCAGGATTCACAATTGAAAGCAGATGTAGTACTGGGATTCCCGCAACACAAATTCTTATCTTTGTTTTAAGCCACATTCCATCCTCGAAAGTCTGGAAAATTAGCCATGCTTTTGTGTCTACTTCTCGATCCAGCAGCCATACTGATGTTGTCGTGAATACGTTACTTTATTCAGAAGATTTGGCGTTAATATGACAACCATGTCGTGTTTCTGTATGCAGGCAGCTATTCATAACACATCTCTTCCATTATATGCACCACACACCATTATTCTCAATAGGTTTTTCGTAAAGTTGACAAAAAACGCTCAAAAAGGAGCTACTGCAACGAAGCAGCAACGATGCGACACCCTAAATGCAGCTGCATATAATGTAACCAAGCATTTGTTTGATCAGTACATAGCACAGTGTTTGAAAAACAGACAAAAAGTCTCATTTTACAACATTTGAAGCGAAGCGAGCAACGTTTACTTTCAAATTATGCATATTTGAATTCTTTGCAATTGCTTGTAGGCATTTTTGTCAAAGTAAATCAGAGATGCAAATAGGATAAGTACATATTAATTTTGGCGGGAAAATTCAAATGAGACATTTAGTGTGATTTTCAAACGCTGTGCTTTGTAGCAGGGGAAAATCTGGCCTTCTCAACGGATTGGTGATGTCATTGTAAAGAGAGGAGAGTCCCTCAATACAGAATTTTAGTCACACACGTCAAAAATATTCCCCTCTCTTTGGCTAGATGGCGTTAGAAGGGTCAGGGCCGTTCATTCCGTCTCTCCAGCTGCGTTCGGAAATAGAGGACTTGATAGAGAATTGGAGCAAATACGAAACCAATCATGTCATCGCATCACCATTTGACTTATTTCATGGTGGCTTCATTTATTGGACTTCTTTTCAAGATTTGAAAGAATTTGAGGATGATGAAGCAAAGCAAGATGGGATGAATGAAAGAGTGCAGTAGCAGCTGCACTTTGAATGACACAAAAAATTGGCTTTACACTTTTCCCGACGCTCACGCTTCTCTCTCCTTCTCCTCCTCTGTCGATGCTACCCCAATTCCAGACTGACACCAGACAGAAAACACATTTTCCAACCAGTTTTAAAACGAAAGAACAGAATCACGAAAAACGCATTGAAAAGACTAGGGGAAGCTTAGCTGATGCGATTTCCTTTTAAAAAACGACATTTACTTTAAAATTCCCTTCTCATCCAACGGATAGATGTCTTTTCAAAAGAGAAGAAGCTCTTTTTTTCAAGTTTTCCAGTCTATTTAACAATTGGAAAATGGCAAGCCCAAACTACTTTTTATTTGCCTGAGAAGAAAGCTCTATTTAGAGTCTAAGCACAGTGTTTGAAAATAACCAAAAAAAATAGCCAGAAAATCGTTAAAATCGTGTCATGACTTCAAAAACGCCATCTAACCATTTTAAAGTTTTAAAGTTAAAATGAGACTTTTTCAAGGGATTTTCAAGCACTTTGCATGCCTTGTTATTGAAGAGCTTTTACAGTCACGAGAGATCTGGAAATAGAGTGTCCTTCCATAATTAGGTTACCACCAAATGAATCCAAGGGTAGGGGTTAAGCCAGTTTCAATCCTACCCCTGAAAACGGTTAAAGTCACACTCTGATGGATATAAATGACGAAATGTCACTATTCTGGGCTGCTTCAGTTCCTTGGTCATGACTACTGCTCCTCGCATTGACGCATACAGTAGCAGCCGTGAGAGTGCAGTGCTGACAAAGAGCTGGAAGCTTCTATAATTGGCACTTTTAAGCTCTTTTTTTGAGAAGAGTAGCTAGTGAATGAAGGCTTTTTTCTAACGGAGAAATAAGTTGATGATTCATTGAAGGTGCTGATGCACATGCAGCTTTACATGACTCGACAACAACTTTTGACTAATACTGAATAGATACGGGGAATTAATGATTTTGAACACACCTGTGCTTAAGTAAAGCTTTAAAAATCCGGTACACCAAGGTTTGGAAAATGTTCATTTACAAAATAAAAACTTTCTTTTTCCTATAAAGTTCAACTTTCAATAAAACAAAATTACTTATGCAATGGTAATGCATGCAAAGTTTCATGATTTGTTGAGACTTGAGTGGATGCAATACTGTCCTAAAATTGAACTATTTCTAAACTTTAGTGCAGTAAAAGTCCAAATTCAGTTAGTACTTTTTCACCCTAGTTTTCTCAATGTTTTAAACCTGTCATTCATTTTTCACCATTTTTGCTAGGCTACTACTACTATTCTAGATCTAGAGAAGAAGAAGAAGACCCTGTCATGAAGATTGATATTGGCTATCTAGGACGTTCCATTCAAGACGTTTCTTCTTCATGTCAAGATCTCTTTTTGAAAAGAACCAAAAAATTATATTAATCAAGTTGGTTGGCTTGGACTGCAGTCTTCCCACCAGGAGGGCTTCAACGTCCACAGGTCCACCCCTTGTGGTTACAAGGAACCATTTTATTTGAGGAATTGTGACAAAGGAATGAAAAAACCCTAGTCCAGCATGCAGTAGCTTTGAATTATGCACCCGGAGTGCAATGAGACTGGAAAAAAAGTGGAGCTTCTTTTGAATACAACTTCAATGCAGCTACTCTGGGAAAATTGGACGGAAAGAAACATTTGTCATGTGCTCACCTTTTCCACAAAAGGTTGCTGAAAATGAGGGTAGTAGTAGCTCTACAAAAAATCGTTCGTTTTTGTAAGGAAGGAGGAGGCATCACATCTGCAATATGGCGTGCAATTTAACGAGACTTTGATGGGGTTACTTGTTTTCGCTAAGGTAAGCAGATGATGCGTTTAGCCCACGAGAAAATTGATTGATAGATCGAAAGTTGCAGTGGAGCTCAATTTTACTCGTAAAGTTAATTATTGATCGATTGAATGAAGCAGCACATGTTTCGTTCGTTCAACGCTCAGGAAGAGGCTTGGAAAGTTTACATCAAGAATTTTGTTTATGCCAAAGTATTCATCTGGATACAGTATAGGAAAAATAGGTTGTGAAAAAAAAATCAAGCTTGGCTCTTGTCACACATTTCATTTTCAAAACTTCCTTTTTTGAAAAGAGAGGAGACAAACCTAAACAAAACTTCAGTTTATCTTCACATCCTGTTTGACAAATGACAAGACAAAATTGTCTTTAACTTCTCTTTTCTAAAGACACTTCATTTGAGCTGTACAATAGAATTTGACACATCATTACTTACAAGCAATCATGAAAAAATAACTGGAAAACCTGTTTAGTAATAAACTTCTAAAAGTATCTACTAGTAAATGTTGTGAACTGTAAGGAAGAAATCCCCTGCTCCTGCTTCACCTCATCTCCCAAATGAAAGCAGTTTGGACCTGGAAAGTCTCTCAACAGCATCACTATCAGCAACATGGGCACTGAAGAAGAGGAGCCAGGGTAATATAACCTTAGAGGATTTCTTACAGGTCAGTAAGTAACCTGATTTTCAATCCATAGGCAATCCTACAATCTTCGAAAGCAAAATGTGAAAAACAGGATATTGGCCCAAATTGGGCAAAAAGGCAAGTTTATGACGCCTGAACGCAAGAAGAAACTTCGAGTTTTGTTGGGCAACCATGCTAAAAAGCAGATTCAAGAGGAGCAAGAAGCCAGGTTGAAAAAACGAAAGGAGATTACAGGGCAAAGGTGTGGAAAGCCCAAAGACTTGACTGGCCTTTCTGATGGTAAAGTCACACAACAACAACAACTTTTGTTGTTGTATGGTATTTGATTCTTGAGTTTCTTACAGACCAACTTCGAGCCATTTGTAAGGAGTACCAGGAAAGAATACAAAAGATTGAAAGTGAGAAATACGATCTAGAAAAGCAAGTGGAAGCAAAAGGCTATGAGGTATACAACAGTAAAAGAATATAGGAAGAAGAGGGTAACATTTTACATTGCTATATTATTTATATAAATTATTTATGCCCTTAATTCATAAGAGGATTGGAAAGGGCTTGCATACGTGTAATCAAATCAATGGGATTCCGTTTTGTGAGCAAACAATCAAACTTTGACGTGCAAAATCAAATCAGTTGATTACTCAAAAGACCATTGAAATATCGTCAAATAAATCAAACAAAGATTTCGAATTTCGTTGTCTTACACAATAAGAAAGTTGTTTAACTTGAAATTATGTTCTCAACAAAGTGTCGATGGTTCATATGCAATCCTTTTGAAATGCAATTTTCCCCACTGCACTCTTTAGAACATCACTGCAATTACTTAAACGTCATCTTACGGTATTTTACAACACGCTACTATTTTTCAGATCGATGAGACCAATATTGAGGTGAACAACCTCCGAGGCAAATTGTAAGTGATTTTCCACTTTTATGTTTGTCTTCTTCTTCAAGAGTATCTTTAATCTATTTTCTTTCTCTCTCTCTAGTGTGAAGCCTTCTTTGAAGAAAGTTACCAAACAAGAGAACAAATTCGCTAACTTACAAAAGAAAGCAGCTGCTTATAACTTTAGACAGAATTTGAAAGTTGTCACGAAGAGTGAATTTACTATCAAAGATGAAGACAAAACTGGAGTAAGTTTAATTCTTAAAAAAATGAGACTTTTGGGGACTTTTTTCAAACGCAGTGCAGTAAACTCTAAAAGCTTTTGTAGTACTACAGATGATGTCATTCATTGCAGAAAACCAAGCCAGAGTGGACCAAGGGAGAAAAGTCAAAGTCCATTTGTTCCGAGGCTCCTCCAGAATCTCCTACTGCGAAGAATGTAAACTGCTTTGAGTAGCTTTTTGCCGCCTCATTTTTGTGACATTTTCTCCTTTCTTTTCTTTGCAGGCACCAGCTTCAGCTGAGGAAGAAGCTTCAGACTCGGCTTCCTCTTCAGAAGTAGAAGAATAATGGACATAATTTTTTAAAAGTTGATGGCAAAGCAAATCTTGTACTTCTTTTTTCCTCTTCTATGTTTTGTGTTATGCATGTCATAAAAACTAATTGACACTGACATAAAAGAAGTTTTCTTTCTTTTTACTTGAAGAATTCCAGCATAGAAAAAAACAATGTGAGAAATCTGAAACTTGTTGATATAACAGCGTAGCACAGTGGGTAAAAATCTTGGGAAATTATATTTTTGCGAACTTCATTTTCTTCAGCTGATTTTTGACACTTTGATTCTTTTGATAGGATTAAATTGCAACATATACTCTAG